>JAOEJI011242887.1:0-12480 GCA_025448255.1 Umimayanthus chanpuru
GGGGACATGCGATGAATCATTTCTCATCAAAATTTGTTTACCTTGAAAAATGAATCCCCTTCCTTCCCTCCTTCCTTCATACTATCTTACCTTCCTTGCTTCCTTCTTTTCTTCCAACCTACCTTCCTTCCTTCCCTCCCTCCTTCATTCCTTCTTACCTTCCTTCCTTCTTACCTTCTTTCCTATATACATTCCTTCCTACCCACCTGCCTTTCTTCCTTCCTTCCTTCGTACGTTCTTTCCTTTTTTCCTTCTTACCTTCCTTCTTTCCTTCCTTCCTTCCCTTCCTACCTACCTACCTACATTCCTTCCTACCTACCTACTTTTTTTCCTTCCTTCCTACCTTCCTTCCTTCCAACCTTCCTCCTTTCTTACCTTCAGGACTTCCTTCCTACCTTCTAACCTTCCTTTCTTCTTACCTTCCTTCCTACCTACATTCCTTCCTACCTACCTACCTACTTACACTCTTTTCATTATTCCACTTTGCCGTCCTTCCTATCTACTTTCCTTTCTTTATTCTTCCTTATTTTCTTTCGTTCCTTCCTTCTCAATTTCCTACCTTCCTTCCTACTTACATTCCCACCTACCTACCTACCTTCTTTCCCTCATTCCATTATTCCTTCTTGCCTTTCTTCCTTCCTTCCCTCCTACCTACTTTCCTTTCTTCATTCTTTCTTTCCTTCCTTCTTTCCTTCCAGTCTTCCTTCTTATCTTCCATCCATAAACTTAAACATCCATCAAAAGACCTGGACCGAAGACTTGTAAAATATTTAATTACAACTTCTGCTTGTTAAGTCTCCCCCTCTTCATACACACACATTTAATACTGAAACGTAAACAAATCTACAGTTAAAAAGGTCTGCACACCTGTTGTTTCTCCCATCTCTGTTGTTGAACTTTCTTCATGTAATCCTGATACGCTTGATCCTGTAATGAGGAGATGGTCAAACCATGAGCATCCACTCGACAAAACATTCGCTGCTGGAAGCTAGAAAATAAATATCAAGCAAGATACACGGACTGGTTGTTTTAGAATCTACATGCAGTAGATACCAGTACCTATATTTTCGAAAAATACCAATATGGCAGCCATTTTATAGGGATACATCTGTACGCCAAGAGATTTAGGTTGACAAAACAACATTTCTTGGGTTTAAACCTTGAATTACGATGTAAATTGGTTCCAGTGACCAGAACAAGATAAAACATGTACTGATATGATCGTTTAAAAAGACACTGTTGAAGCTTTCAGTTCTTTGCAGATGATACGCTAACACGCTAAATAATAACAACTACAAACACACTATGATTGCAGTTTATGAAATCGTACTTTGAAGCAAGTATTATGAACGAACATGACAATATTATGAAAGAGCAATGGCTTGTCAAACCCTAGAATTATTGCACTTTCCCTAGTAGACAAGGCGGATATGTCTTGAAAAAATGCTACACTGCATTGGAGTAGGGCTGTTGTCAACGTCTACGATATATGAATAATATTTGCAAAAAGAATGGATTTCATCCTCCAGTACTTGATCAGAAATTAAAAATGCAATTGAGGTGCCAAACATGGCAGGTACAGTAGAATCTGTTTCACAAAATTAGTAGCAGCAGTTCAACATGAATTTTAATACCAAAAAGGTCACACTAGCAAATGTGAAACAGCCATTTGTAGTACGACTGTTTTCCCCATTCGATAAAGAATATCTGCGACTAATAACTCTTCCCAAGCATTTTGACAAAAGTCTCCATCTTACCTGCTGTTGAGCCAGCTCTTTCCTCCTCCTTTCACGAGCATCTAACTCCTTCCGTCTGTCGCCATACTGCCTGGCCTATGCCAAATTTTACACTCAAAAGTCAGTTTGCACCCACCGTTATATTTCAAATAACAATGGCTTAATACATTATAAAGGATGACGACTTTAAACGTCCGCGACATTAATTGAAGCATGAATGTGCTGTTGTTGTTCTTACTGCCTGGAACCAAATGCAAGCTGAAAACACTAGAGATTTTTTTGTACACACCAAAGCAATAAAAATCAATACTGGAAATTGGAACAATCATATTGGTACACCCCTTTCCTCATCCTCTAGCCACTCGGTCTCGCCTAATCACGTTTTCTTAAATGCAACTTGCACGAAACATATTGTAAGTTATGTACGACATAACAGGCCAAAATCATTTTATATCTTGTATTAATAACGAACATGCTTTTCTTCAGTTCAAAACTTGGTATGCTATTTTTATGAAAGATATTCTCTGGGTTTATAAACACATACTACATTGTATTAGGTTTCATTTTGTCCCTAAATTTTTATCAGTTTTTATGGATAACATAATATAAAAAGTGTTTCGACTTAAGGATATACATGTTAAAGAAACTTAAGTTAAAATTATTATCACTGTATCTATTATTATTACTATTACTGTTATTATTACAAAATGTATCTGTGTACATCACTATCATGTTCAGAACGTACTGCCTCTCTTTCAGACGGCGGTCTAGCAGGTTTCTTGGCTGCTTCATTGGAACCAGGTTTTCTAAAGCAAATAACATGGAGGAACTGAAAATAAGAATTACATGTACGAGAATTTCGACTAGTAATTGAAAACATTTACAAGAAATAAAAGGGAAAATGATTTGACTAAGCAATTCATTTAATTGTTTTTATAAAAGTAGTGAGAATTGTCTTGCAGCTGTCCTATGCTTCCCTGAATTTAGATTAAAAATCATTGTATCTGAAACAATTCAGACGAATAGATTTTCACATTCTTTAACTTAGGTCCACAGCATGTTCAAACCTTAGCTGTCTCTATAACCGGGGCGAGGCTTACATGTATGATCCATATTTTATGGTAATGGTAAGATTGGCGTAGGCCACCTGTAACAACCAACAGGGACTAGTAAGGTTGCCCAATGAATTTCGCTGACCTGTACAGCAAATTTTTACTAACCTTATCTAAGACAGTTTGCGCAATTGACAAAGATTATATATCTGTAGTTAACTTCAGGTTTTTCAGTTTTTGTGAAGACCTTCAATATTAATTCAATAACTGGAGCTCATGCTAGCCTAAACACAAAATTCTCTTGTCTTTCTTTTACTTTAGGCAAGAATTTAAAATTTCCCTAACCCAATCCAAATTCTTTGATTTTCCCCGACCTTGAAAAACGAATCCCCCCTGGAACTACAGTGTGTATTCACTGACTGTGGTAACCTTGCTAGTCAGCGTAAATAAGAATCTCAAAGATTGGGGCTCATTACTTGGCAGGTTTCTTCTTTGCAACCGATACTCCATACTTTGCCCTAGGATCACTGATCTTTGGCGCTGCTGCAATGAGATGAGAAGAAAAACCAATCAGACATTAGGCTTCACCTCATAGTTACTACAGCACTGCAGCAATAAGTATAGGATACATGTACATACATGTACTAGGACCAGGTTCGTACACTTTTTCAGGTGTTGATTTCAAAGAACTTAATTTTCTCAAAGACGCTGGCCTGAAATAGAGTTGTCTAGGGGAACAAATTACCGTAAAGCTTTTACGCATAAAGAAAATATTTGTTTTTTGACTAAATCATTGTTTCGTTATTCTGTCAGCTTTTGTTTTAAATTAAAAAAGTAACTGGAGCATCACAAAATCGGCTGTAGACTATAATGTTTTTTCAAGGATTATCAGGGATCAAAGTCTAAATTCAAAGGTTTTCAAGTCCTTGAAAAACGAAAACGAAATTCAACGACTTTTAAGAGTTTTTAAAGACTGTATGAACCCTGGTGGGAGGAGTTGGACTACTTACGCTTCATAACTGGTTTGGCAGGTCTGGGAGCCAGTTGATGCTGTCCTGGGACACCAAGAGGCCTGCGATGGAGAACTGTGTGGCTGAACTCACTCTCCATTACCTACATGTACAACAACAAATACTGTTTGTTTGGGAAACCAAACAGTTACTGTATATAACATCACAATACTAGTTACAGTAACTGACAGTAATGTGCTTTACCTTATGCTGGGCTTGGGGGAGGGGGGCCCGAGGTGAGGGGGAGAGTTTTAGGGCTGAATTGTGAAGTTGGAAAGTGAATTTGGGTGGGTGGGCGAACTAACGTTGACAAGGTACTGTAATTAACTTCAATTATTTTATGCAGCTTTTAGGGTTTTTTTTGACATTTTATGTTTTAATAAATTTTTCTATCAAGCTTCTTGATAACTTGTGTTTAAATAAAGTATTACACATGTATTATTGTATAAAGTACAGCATACACCATATACCTGCCAAGATCAAAAGAAGGAGAGGCACTGTGCTATTTCATGGAAATTGTCAGCTCTAACTTTCAGTTACCAAAATAAACGCATAGCCTAAGATTAGGTAAAGAGTCACCGAATTTTAGAACCATGACTTTATGATAACTGAAAACCAGTAAAAGTATAACCCCCAATGAACAAAATAGATCGCTGTGCAATAAATCTCTATGTCCTCAGTTACAAACTGTCTTACCTCCTCGGACAGAAAAAGCTGAATTCTCTTCTGAATAAATGGCTTCTTTAACACAGAGTTTATTGATGGTCTGTCACTGAAATGCACAAAAAATGAAGACATTATCTTTGTCTTAGTTCATAAAATTATCATGCAATATTACAAAGCAGTGCTCGCAGTACATACACTCTTCATCCAAAAAAGTACATGTAACTGCTGAAACTTGATGAATTGGTCGAAATTTTCTGCCATATGTTTTATATTTTATTAACATTAAATGAAAAGAATATAGTTTATGAATGCAAAGAAAAGCTAGAAACTAAGTTCGACTTACGAAATATAGTGATAATCACTTAAAAGGACCTTTGCTTAATCAGCAACATGTTTACCATTACCTTGAAGTGAGGCTTCACAGCTGCTGTTTCTGCTCTCGAGTTGACAGATTTTTTTATATTTGTGTTCATTTGTACAAATAAACTTCCAAAATTTGGCACTTGTCCAATATTTTAGATCAAGGGATCTATTGACGGTACAGTTTTGACAAATGATAAGCTCACTTGTTGGGTATACACGAAGTTTGTCAAGATTGTGGCATCAATGAACATAGTTCAAAGACCGCAGTTGCTACGTGAACAAGTGTAAACTTATGAGAACATACATCATCTATAGAGAAAAGCAATGGTGGATTTTGTATACAAAGTAGCTTCAAAGCCTCGTTTCAAGTTAAGCTGGGAAACTGATGCTTCACATTGTACTAAATTAGTATGAATATTTTTTAATTCCAGGTTACACCTGTGCTGACAGGGTTTAAATCCAGAATTTGTGACATAAAAAAGCCAATAAAGATTGACCCATGGCCTTCTGACACAAGTACATTTATGTTGTCAGTGAACTAAACACTTACTGAGGACTTCTCTTGAAAAGCTGTGCCACAAGACCTCTGATGTCAGCACTGTAGCACAGGGGGATTGGTGAGTAGGATCCCCTGCAAAGAAAGGAACGCAGTCAGTTGTATTTATTAATAAGAGGATCATCCTAGAGTTAAATTCTGTGACTAAACTTTCAGTACCATCAACCGACTCCAGAGAGTGAGACAACTATCTTTCTTCACAGCAAGAAGCCTGCAAGGAGACTAACCAGAAACCAGAACAACATGTACATGTAGCATTGGCCATTTCAAATGGCAGCAAACATCTCTGGAGAGAGCAAAGCGGCAATCAGTTGTTCACATATAGTAGCAGAAACCTGTGAAGTCAACCGGATTTCTACAGCTGGGCACTGCAGATAGGCTAGGAAAAACAGTGCCAGCAAATCTCCAACTACCACAACCATTTCCTGTCCACATTACCAGAGAACCTTTTGAAAGTGGATTGGCCTGATCAGTCATCTGTGAACATGTATCAACAGACGCTCATACCAACCATAGGATAACTAGATAGGTCATAGCTCCAATGAATGAACACACATGTATGTAGCAAAAAAAAATGGTATAAAAAAGCATTTTAACACAACCTAGCCTTTTGTTGATAAACAAATTGAACCGCGACACTAGTTACTGAAAGAAAGGGCACAGTTTAACTTGATGACAGTGTTTTTTCATCTGATATAAAAATAATTACCACCTTGGTGCTAGTAAAAAATACTGTCAAAGGTTAACAAAGATTGCTCTTTTTATTAGAAGATAGAATCTTGTTTTTATTCATGTTTAATGAACACCCACAAACCTGATTATTTTGAGAACTAGATTTTTCATGTTTCCACCATCAAACTGAAAATGGAAAAGAAAAAATCATAGTTACACTGTAGTATGTTTGAATACCATCAATTTTCTTAGAGAAGCAAGGGGGCAAAGAGTACGGATTTTCTAAGAGAAACAAGTGGGGGGAAAGGGTATTTTAATAATTGTTAATAAGTTTTGGCCCAGTCCTTGACAAGAAATGTACACTTGAATCAGTTGCTGGCAACAGATTATTATTAAACCAATTTATTCAAGCTTGTCTTGAAGTAGTCTAATGAAGAGGTCAATATGAAGAGGTCAATGCAAAAATGGCCTAAGTCTGTGATGAGTTTTGGTGACTTTTTAAAATACTGGGAAATTTTGGGGTTTTTTCACAGCTATACTGTATTCTAGGCTAACGGCACAAAGCAAATAGGTTTTCTGGTAACTTTGGAGACTTACCATGAAAATAACTGGGAAAGGGTGTGATCCCTTTTGAAAGAATGGCCTAGCCACAGCTTATCAAGGGTTTTAGTGATCAAACTAAGGTGGCAGACGTCCATTTTCTTGTTTCAGTTGTTGAGTTTTAAACACCTTTCATGAGCATTTGTGTTTGTTGGTTTTGGTTTTGGGGACTAGGAGGCGGTGCCTGGGGGTGATGGTGTAGCTGTCTGAAAAGGTGGCAGAACTGAGAGTTACCAATAAAACAAAATCTGCCATTTTGGAGTGAAAAAGGCTTCTGTAACACCTTTTCCTGCCTAGGAAATCTATTGCTGCAAGTCTAGTTTGGGATTTTTTTGAAGTTACATCAACCAAGGGCAAGAGCAGAAGTGTTTTTTTACCCCCAGCAGAGATTATAGGTTTTTCCTGGCACTTTGGAAGCTTCTCTTTCCTGGTCAAAAGTAAACTAAATTGGTAATGTTTGGGTGGAAATTCATTAGTATTACAAGAACAATGTGTTGGCTACATAACACTAGTGCTTTGGCCACTGTAGCATTGCAGGAAAGTAGATAATTTCAAGGTTTTGTGAAGGGTGGTCCAAAATCGTCACTTAGGCCATTTTTGCACCAAGCTCTTCATATATTTGGTAAAAGAATCAAGAATATCATCAAACTCGAAAACTTTCATACTAAAGCAGGACAAAAACTAAAGAAATCGGTTTATCAAACTCACCGCATGTTTCAGTGTCAGTAGTTCGTACAACACACAGCCTAAAGACCAAACGTCACTAAAAGAAGAACAATGGATTTAGAATAACTAATTATAATAATTATAAAAACTGTTAATTTCAGTAACTAGCCTGAAACTAAATAACACACAGGGTCCACAGTTCCATACTTGCCAACATTTGGAAAAAAGAAATCAGGACACTTTCACCATTGCTCTAACCCCCCCCCCCCCCTTCCTTGGCTGCAAAATAGATTTCCCTATCAAACCACGAGGGCTCACTGGACACTGAAATCCAGGGGAACGAGAAGATTGAAGTAGTTCGATTGTGCACTGCACTCCGCACTGAAATCTAAGAGCCATTCATATGTACAGTTCGGTTCAAAAAAGGAAATTTTTTTCTCAATTTGGAGAACAAAACCTGAAAAAATACTGATTTATGTCTTAAATACTGCTTTGAAAACAGGAATATTTACCAGCTGAAATTCTAGAAAATCAGGACGTTCTAACTTATAGAGGTTTTGAAAGTCAAAAATCAGGACTGTCCCGATAAAATTGGGATGGTTGGCAGGTATGCAGTTCAAACATTTTTTGGCATAAAATTCAAGTACTGTAACTTACAGTACTTTTTTAAAACGACTTTTATTTTAAGACACTAGTCAGAACTAAACTAAATCTTTACAAAACCAGCTTCGAGACAATTTCTCCAGTAATAGTTACTAGTCCTAAGGATATTGTATGGTCAACCTAACTGAATGATTTCCTTTTCATTTATATTTGAAACATATATCTTTTATTAGAGGGCAGCCATTTTTACTCCTTGTTCTAACTTGAAAAAGCCAGAAGACTGCCCATGTTACACTGTTGTTGTTGCACTGCATCAAAAGCAGTTGTTATATTATACCATATTTTTATGATTTGTTTGCTAACTATTTTGGTGTCAATTTCATGATTACTCCCTCTTGCATTACCGGTTACATGTAAGTCTTCACCAGATGCCATTTCCACAAACTCAGCCTCAGCAATGTTTAGACTTAATTTACCATTGGGTTTTAGCCAGCGGTTGTCATTGAGCAATAAAATGCTATATTTGTACTTTCAAGTTCAATCAAATTTGATGTACTGTACTTTACCTCTTGTTATTATAAGGCCTGTTTTCACAAATCTCTGGGGACAGATAATATGGGGTACCAATACATGTTCTGGCAAGTTCCATGGTGCTGAAAATCAAATCAACACAGATTAAGTAAATGAATGTAACATGTACCATCAGCAGGCTTTGAATCTTTGGGTAAAAAACATTACTACCAGAAAGGTTCATTTAGGTGAAAACATCTTTCCCATGGAAGCAATTTTCAAACTCATCAAGAATATAGTAATAGTTTATTTATCAAATATGAAACAATGGATATATTGAATATCTGGTAATCGGATTAGCGCTCTACTCACATGTACAGATGCTATATCCTGTTGTTTGTCCAAATATGGAAACTGACAATTTTATCACCGAAAATTTTCCCTGAAAATGGCCAAAAACTCGAGTAGGTAGAAAATGAAATTCGACATATTTTTAACCAGTGTTTGGTATTAAATAAAACTTACAATTATTCCACTCACGCTTGTTGGATATGAGCTGATGATAGCAGACTCAGTGATCTGCACTTTGTCTGCTATTTAAAAGCTCATATCCAACATGCTTTTGTGGAATAGTTGTTAATTATTTGAAAGTTACAACTGGTATACGAGTTGTAATTTCCAGAAAAATATTTAATAACTGACATTTGTGAAACTCCACTTGGAAGATGTTCCACAGACACCAATCAACTTACCTATGTAGCATCCTGGCAATTTTTAACCCATTCTTCCTAAGGGAGATGCTCCACACACACCAGTCAACTTACATAATTATGTACCATCCTGGCAATACCAAAGTCACCCAGTTGGATTAACCCATTCTTGGTAAGGAAGATGTTCTACAGATACCAATCAACCTACCTATGTAGCACGCTGACAACACCAAAGTCACCCACATGGATTAACACATTCTTGATAAGGAAGATGTTCTACAGACACCAATCAACCTACCTATGTAGCACACTGACAACACCAAAGTCACCCACATGGATTAACCCATATTAAGATGTTCCACAGACACCAATCAACTTACCTATGTAGCATCCTTACAATACCAAAGTCACCCAGTTTGATTAACCCATTCTTGATAAGGAAGATGTTTCACAGACACCAATCAACTTACCTATGTAGCACTCTGGCAACATCAAAGTCACCCAGTTGGATTAACCCATTCTTGATAAGGAAGATGTTCTACAGACACCAATCAACCTACCTATGTAGCATCCTTACAATACCAAAGTCACCCAGTTTGATTAACCCTTTCTTGGCAAGAAAGATGTTCTACAGACACCAAACAACTTGCATATGTAGCATCCTAGCAATACCAAAGTCACCAAGTCTGATTAACCCATTCTTGATAAGGAAGATGTTCTACAGACATCAATCAACTTACTTATGTAGCACTCTGGCAATACCAAAGTCACCCAGTTTGATTAATCCATTCTTGGTTACGAAGATGTTCTACAGACAACATTAAAATGAGATTGTAAGATAAATATAATTAATACACTTAAAACCAATGCACTACTGATATAATTAATACTGACTTTGAAAACGATTAAATTATAAGAAAAAACAACTTGCGAATATATAGCTAAAAACATGATGTTTTGACGGTGTCATCCTGCCATTATTGAATGAACAGAGTTTTGAATGTACAGTACTGAGCTTTACATAGTATCAAAATAAATTCACCTGGGATTGAAAGAAATTAAAATATGTGGAGTTCCATGCATTAATGACTCTACATATTTTAATTTCTTTCAATCCCACGTGAATTTATTTTGATACTATATAAAGCTCAGTACATTCAAAACTCTGCAGTCTGCTCATTCGATATTGGTGGAATGACACTGTTGAAACTTCAGGTTTTTAGCTATATATTTGCACTGTTTTTACTACTGATATAACATTTACATTCAATCCTGTAATACCATGACAATTATTCTACACATCTTACTGTAGAAAAAAATGTTAATTCTAACTAAGTATACATACAACTGTGGCATCCCATTCACCCTTGGGTTTTTAGTGGCTGCAAGTTGTAATTGTTCCCACTGTCTACAAATTAATGTCTATGACTGTAGATGAAAATGTGCATGAAAATGCTCTCAAGCCACACATAGTATAACATATACCCATTGTCCACATAGCAGGAAATTTAGATGAACCTGGACATATAACAAATCTTCCAGCTACTTGAGTTGTTTATGCAAACTACTTCTTTGGAGAAAATATCCTATTGGCTCACATCTTTGGCACTCTCATACTTATACGGTGTAAGTGTCACTAACTGGCTACCTTTAACATTTTGCCATCTACCTAAAAAGTTATTGGCAACCCTGACAAGTACTGTCTACATGGCAGGTTCTTCAGATGAATAACACTCCAGACAGTTTATTATAAAGTACATGATTGTCATTCTGGTACTAATTCATATTAACAATGAGTTTCCATGAATAAACATGACAATGTAGTCCAATCTTACCTGTGATTTAAGATCCCTGTGTAGAATCTTCCTGTCATGGACATGCTTCATGGCTAAACAGATTTGTACAAACCAGTTCATCACCTGGATCAGAATTACATGTAGAATCAGAATCACTGCTTCAAAACCTTGTTGTAATGACGTAAGACAGCTCTTTGAACCACTTGAACTACTCTTAACTGAACAAGGACTGAAGGGAGAAACAACTTTAACTCTACAACTTACCTGTTCTTCTGGAAACAAGATTCCACGTTGTGTGTTGATTTTCTTGTATAAGTCACCTTATGGGAAAAAGGATAATCTTCATAAATCATTCATATGATTAAATATACTTTATTTGCTGAAACCAAAGTGGAGAACACTCAGGAGCTGACAAACCTTCCTCTTACATATTATTAAAAGCAACTTACCGTATGCTTTTATCTAATGGACATAATATAATGTGCATACATGTATGTCCGTAAAAATTACCATCAAGGTGGTTCAAAACAGTTTCCAATTTTATTTTGCCACTGGATTTTATGAAAGGTATACTCATTATTCTGTACTGTACAGTACAATATTTTTACTTGTTGATAGGTTGTTGTGACAGTAACCTTTGAGAGAGGTTCAGAATTGCGGAAAATGAAAATAACCATATCCCAAACATATAGAATGAAGCTACCCATGATCTATTTTACATTCATTTGCATTTTAATTTTCTGCAATTCTGCACTTTAGTGGTTTCAGAACAGCTCATCAGGAAACTGCACTGGTCTGACCTAACATTCTAATTTCTGGATTGACAACAACACATTTTTTAATAGTTCTGCCTCGAGTAAAGCAGTCAATAACTAATGTTGATTGTTCTTCTTACCTCCCTCGCAATACTCCATTACTATATAGAGATTACCATTTTCTGTTGATGAATTAGAACATAAAAATCAGATCTTACTGCACTGCAAAAAGCCACACAGTCGTGTACTAAAGGCTGCACACGTTTAGATTTTAATAGCTATAAATTGTATTCTTTGTAGTAAGAAGTATTCAACTAAATTTCGACAATAACACATGATAAAACATTGATTTCCCTAGACATTCTTACTTAAGTCAGGTAGTACATTGTATGAGTACAGTACTCATTAGTTAGGGAATGCATTCATAAAAACTATAACTTTGGCTGAAAAAGTTTAGGTTGCAATCATGATAAACTATTACATAGTCTGGTACCCATGGGGCCTCTGAGAGCAATAAAAGCCAGTAAAATGAAGACAGACATGCATGGTGTTACTTAACTTTGAAGTGGTGTACTGGAAAGATGTGGATTTGAGAAGTGATGTACTGGAAAGGTGTGAACTCCAATTTCACTCATTTTAACAATCTATCAGTTTGTTTGTGAAATCACAATATTGAACAAGCAATAATTTAGTAATTTTGAAGTAAGTAAATGCAACCGGAACATTTTTGTGTGACAACACTAGTTGGTAAGAGAAAAGGGGAGCTTATATTGGGATGGGGGGGG
>JAOEJI011245109.1:0-12475 GCA_025448255.1 Umimayanthus chanpuru
CCCCCCCCCCCCCCCCCCCCCCCCCCCCCCCCCCCCCATGTCCCAAAATGCAATTGGTTTCACACTGAAAAGAATGATCTTCGGCATGTAAGCAGCTTTGGGTACTTTTAATAGTACCTTAATTAACCTTTTATAACAGAAATCAAATTTTAATTAAGAACTGTGTTTACATCCTCAAATAGGAAAATAATGTCGAAAAGAATGGAAAAGGTTATCAACAATTATCCATCACTTGACCTTGTCTTTGCAGAAACAGTATCATTCAATATTGAATATATTGATTGGTCGCAATAATAACGGAAATTTTCACCCATCTTTATAAGCTATTTGGCCTCCGGGCTTTTTGAGGATGCCTGGGCTTGGGAGGGGGTGGGGGGTGGGGGCGGAAAGTGCCTGTGGCCTATAACTTTAAAACTATTCATTATATTGAAATGAAATTTCTTGGGGAAGTAGAGAATCATAAACTAATTATTAATTTGGTGTAGTTTATATCTATCATATTGGGTTTTTATGAAATCTTCTGATCAAAAGTAGAACTGTTTAAAAATCAACAAGTAAATGATACAAATTGAAAAGAAAACTTCCTTTTTAATACAAATAACTTACAGTATTTTTGAGTTGCACAAAGCATTTCTTCAGCAAAAGTTCAATATATACATGTTCAAACCTCACACTAGCTCAAACTTCTTGTATAAAGTTAATGTGATTCCAGTTTAGTTCTGTTGCCAACGTTTTCAAATGCAAATCAACTGGGAAAAGCTTTAAATTTTGAAACAGTGCAAAACAATTAACCCTCGGTCAACCAAGCTATTTACTGTAACAAATTAACCCAAGGATGGGGTGGGGTCATTTGGATTCCCCCCCCAATAGATTTTCCAAATGGTTGCACATAAAAGATCAAGCTTTGGCATGCAAGCAGCTTTGAGTTAGTTAATTATTTTCCATTACAACAATCAAGTTTTAATTAAGAACTGTTGATATGGCAACAGTCGTTTCACAACATGTCCGCCATCTTGGCCGCCATCTTGGATTTTTTTTAAATTTTATTTTACGCAAAACTGCAGTAAATTTTACTGAAATTAGTAGAAAACATGTTTGAAGCCTCGAATAGGAACATAATTGAGAATAGAGTCTAAAAGAAAAAAATTAGAACAAATTTCCCAAAAATTTACAGTTTTCTATTTTGAACTTTTATTTGCATAATTAATTATACATAAATTAGAAGTGATGACATCATCCAATTAACGTCAAAAGATGCACTCATTGTCAGACTACAGGTACTAAAAGTTTCATTTTGATTGCTTGAAAGCTTCAAATTTTAGGTCAGAAAAACCTATGGGGGTCTATTTGACCCCCCTCCCCCCTTGGACATTCGAGGGTTAATGGTTGCCATCTTGGATTTCAAAGAAAGGCATTGTGCAATATCTAGGTATGTCACAAATGATATGCAAAGAAAATTAAATAACAGAAAATATAGATTAATTGACTTTGAGACTAAGAATTACCACTTGTTTTAAACATTATATTAGTAATAGAAAAAAATTTAAAAGTCAAAATTTGACCAAACATGACATCAAAAACTGGGTTGCCAAGGCAACAAGTAATACCCTTGATGAAAACCTTTTTCCGGAATCTTGTTCTCCAGTATATTTTTGTAAAGGTGGCCACATTTGGTAGGTACTACTTAAATATCAAGGAAGTTCTCAACTGAAAGTTGAAATCACCCCCCCAGGCTGAATAGGGTTTAATATTAAGATAAAATACAAAACTCTCCCAACCTAACTATATGAAACATATTAAGATAGGTAATAAGAATTTACCAATATATCATATATGTTAATTGATGGCCTTGGGAGTGAAAAGGTGTTAAATTCATTTTCACAGTTTATGCAATATACATGTACAGTTTAGAATTGTCTATAAATGGGATCCGTGTGGACTTATGTTTACAAATAATATATGAAAAAGGTTTGAATAACAGAACCATGCACTAAAATTAGAATAAGTACTGCTAAATAAAATAAAATAGTAGACTGTCTTGTAGGCTCCACATAGAAACATACTTAGTCTCTGGTTTTAATTAAAGACTGTATATATTAGTAATGTTTTGTGTTCAATATCATGAGTGAAAAATTATAATTACATTAATTATTTTTTATTTATTTTATTTTTGGACGGGGAGAGGGGTTGACAACTCTTCACTGGGAAAGGATACAGTCATGTATTTTCTTGAAATTATTAGTACAGGTGTCTAAACTTTCCTGAGAAAGTTGTAGGTCATACAGTTAATTAGCTCTGGAAAAAAACAATGTAGTTACTTGTAAATGACTGCTGACTTCTTGCTGCAAAACAGTGCTGTATGCCCTGGCTAAGATTACATGTAAGCTTGCACCCAATCAGCTGCTTTCAGTTTATTTTACATTCTGCATTCTGCATTCTGCTCGATCTTAAGAAATCTCACAGTCACACATTTTTACTGTACTAACATGTTTCCCTGAACAATACATGCCGTCTACAGGCCAGGTGTAAATATATATATATATATATATATATATATAAACAAACAAGAAGTCAACTGTAAACTTTTAGAGAACAACTAAATTATACAAGAATTTACAATTAATGTTCCCACTCCTTCACATGGGAAAGCTATGAACCTGACCCTTACATACATGAATAATTTATAATTATATCAATAATTTTTACATGAGCTCCAGTCAAATAACTTGAATAATTAATTGCTTAGGAAACTCAAATTAAATTTTAACTAAGCCAAAGTAAACAAAATGCACAATGTTGAATGAAGTTAATGAGGCTTGGTCATGGTTTAGAAATCCAATATGTAGAACGAAAACAGCTAACAGAATGTCTAGCTGGATGCATTTCGCAGGTATCTTTTTTGCCCACAGCTGATAGAACAATTTTAAACAAAACTTGTAAATTTGTAATTTAATAAATGATTTTCAGAAATCTGATCACGGATAACGTTTTTCATTTTAATTTAAAAAGTACTACCGCCCACTTTTACAGAAAATATCAGTTTTTCACAAAACAAAACTACCACATCAGCGGAAATTTTGTGTGACAACCTGGGAACGAGCTTGACAGTTTCGAGTTTTGGGCAGGTGGCATGCACGTAACCGAATCAAGTGTTGTTCAGTTCTTTTTAGCAAATTGATACTAAAATAAAATGAAGAAACTGAAGCAAATATACAAACAACTCGACACTTTCAGTAGCAACAAATTAATTATTGCTTAAGAAATACTTCATAAATTACGTACCTTCCATTTTGAGAGCGAAGGTCTGTGGTCTGCAAAAAATATAAAATACAATCATATAGCTAGTCTTAAAAGTTCACTTCGATTCGACCACATAGTCCCAAAAACAACAAGGACTAGTCTGCAGTTTGTTTACAAAACTTGTCATTCGTAGCTGATCCTGCGAAACCAATATTCATAATAATCTTACCAATTTGTTTGTTCTCATGATCCGCGGAAACTTGCCGATTTTTTTGCTTGTCTTTCATTTTCTGGGTCTTTCGAATGAGCCATCTTTCCAGCCTCTCTTGGTCGACATTTCTCATTACATACTCCTCCAAAAATAACGGATTTTCTTGAAGATACTTTTTAGCAGCTTCGGCATTAATTTCTGAAAAGAAGAATGAGTCTTTTACAGTTTCAAAGAAACCAATCAGAAAATCTTAATCCTTGGATTAAACATTTAGTGATTTACAACTTGTCTGTGGTCGGCGACAAGTTTGTTCTCGATGCATGCAGATTTAAAACATTTTGAAAAACAATACGAGAGTTTGGCATCCCAAGAGATTTTAAAAGTAAGAGGTATAGAAATATTTTTAAGTTTGAGAACTCCCAACTTCTCTGAATACAATATATCTCCCGTTGCTGTACTGTCTCTATTTTATTGTCGGCGACAACATCGCCAAGATACAGGCACGAAAACGCATCAAATTCTTCGCCTACCCTGTGGTACATCGCCATTTTTCCGGTCAGATAACGGTTTCGAAGGCATAAGTGCCGGTCTAAATGGCCCGTCACTTAAACTTGCAGAGAAATCTTTGTGGTTTGTGTTGTGACTGTGGTTGCTAGATCGTGTCGAACTCCCGTGAGGAGGAGAAGTCGATGCGGTTGAGTTATGACAGTTCGTTTGGCCAGGCGCTGCAGTCCTTCTCACCGGACTGTGCCGTGCACTGTTAGGTAAAGGAGGAAGCCTCCGGTTTGCAATCTGTCTCGACGGACTAGACATCTGGCTTTCCTTCACCAAGCAAACCAACAAAATACATCATTCACAAGAAACATCATGATGAAACTAAAAATAATTACAATGTACAAAAAGCTCAGTCTTTGTTTATTCGACCCAGTCCATTTGAAGAGCGTGCAGCTGTCTCTGGTCACGTGACCAACCCAGCTTCTTTTAAAAAACAAAATAGTCATACAAAAATCGGAGGCAGTGAATATACGGTTTTGTGCGATAGGCTGGCCGTCGCTTCGCAGATTTTAGGATAATTGACAAGTAAAGCACCGACTATATTTCTCTAAATAAGCAAAACACGCGCTATATTTCTCTAAATCCCTGCCGATTGCCCTTTTTTCTGTCCAGAACCAAGTGAAAAACATCTTAATTACAAATTTTGCATACTTATATAAAAAGTTAACAGCTAACTAGATGAAAATATTTTCTATTGTTGTATTGTGGAATTGAAATAAGGCAAACCAAGAGAATATGGAGGACGGAAAAGTTCTCTTGCAGACAAACTGAAAGCAGACAAATCTTTTGTCGCTGACCGGCAGTGTTGCTGTAAAAAGAAAAAAACGTTTTCAGTCAATTTTGAAGCATTGTACCCATTGTGTTCCTGTCGATCATAAGAATCAGTTGAAAGCTAAATGTAACTGCCATAAAAGTTTTTGAGATTAGGTGAGAACAACTATACGACAAATCTGTGACAACATTTGAATAAAACTATTAGATGCCCGGAAAGTTTCACAATAGTAGTTCCGGGTGATACCGAAAATAGTTCGTTTTAGAGTTACCAATTTACGTGTGTAAACCAACTGACCGGATATGTTTGGGCCAACTCTGCCAAACTGCAAAGTTTCAGTTCTTTTATATCAGAAATGGCTCGTTTGCACTAATCACTTAATACGAGAAAGGATTTCGTGCCGACTTAAAAGCTTTGCGTTGCATTAAAAAAAAGCAGAAACAGTTTTCACGGCACAAAAACTCTCCATTATGCGACATCTCAATTTTGAAAAATTGCTAATTGCGCCTCAAAACGGCGCAAAAAATGTGCCGAATAATATTGTTCCAGGATTAAAGAGATGGCTTATCAGCTATGTTTTTTACAACGGTACAATTATGTACTGCAATTCTTTTTTGCTGTCTTTTATCAACACTGAAATGTTTGCGGTCTCAAATGTGAATGACAGACCAATTACCCGGTAAAAATTAATGTCACAGTTTTCTTGAAAATTCAGACAACCCTAGCCTGATCTAATCCGTTGGTTTACAATCATTGTTTGAATTTGTTTGTTTGTAATTAAAATCACTGTTTGAACCACCGATCAGCTGTAACGCAGGCTAAGACAACCCAAACCAACGCAACAATTTACTTTTTGCGAAGTATGTTTCTTTTAGAATGTAAAGTTTGGCTTTATACTTAGCGTCTCAAAAATTTTTGGTTTATGGTTTATTTCTTTGCTATTTCTTGTTTTAACTAACGCCATTATAAATATAACGGTGGCATGCAGTTTTACCCCTGAAAGAAAATATGCTGGATACATGATGCAACATTGCTTGTAACACTGCGAGCATTTCTTTCAATCAAGTGTTGCCACCCTCTGAACTGAATTCGGTGAAATTGTTGCGTGCAGTGTCGTTTTTTCTTTCAAAATTTTCTAACACGGTAACTTTTTTTTATTTAATCCTTTTTCACTGCATATGTACATATTGAGTAATAGTTAAAAATGTTAAATATAGTTACAAAAACATGTAATAAGGACGAAAGAAAAATAATGCAGTGGGGAAGGAATAGAAAGGAACATTAGAACCATACTGCTGATACTGCGCTATTCCACCCAAAAATTTACAATGCAAGAACTGAAACAAGCTAATAAAAAAAATTACACTGGAAAAATACATTGAACTCAATAACAAATACAAAATTATTTCCATGAAACATTTGGCCGTTCAGAGTTAAAATTCAGTAATGTATAACAATCCTCGCAGAGTAATTTGAATGACGTTGTGCTGTAATTACTTGTTCTCAGCTTTTCGGGTAACTGATTGTTCGAAAGATACACAATTCTGTTAAAATTGTTGCGTGCAGTGTCTTTTTTTCTAGTTTAAATATTTTCTAACAGTAACTTTTTTTTTTGCTTAATCCTTTTTCACTGCATATGTACATTTTGAGTAATAGTTAAAAAATATTAAATATAGTTGCAAAAACATGTAATAAGGAAAGAAAAAAAATAATGCAGTGAGGAAGGAATAAAAAGAAAGGAGCATTAGAACCATACTGCTGATACTACGCTATTCCACACAAAAATTTACAATGCAAGAACTGAAACAAGCTAATAAAAAAAATTTTACACTGGAAAAATAATTTGAACTCAATAACAAATACAAAATTATTTCCATGAAACATTTGGCCGTTCAGAGTAAAAATTCAGTGATTTATAATAATCCTCGCGGAGTAATTTGAATGACGTTGTGCTGTAATTACTTGTTCTCAGGTTTTCGGGTAACTGATTGTTCCAAAGATAAACAATTCTGTTAAAAAGGTCCCCTTAAAAATAATTCACTTTTACATCTTTCGCAAAGTCCTTCACACGATTTCTTCCGATGCGGTCTAGGAGCCTCCGGTGCCTTCGGCACTTCGAAGTTCGCTCGCGCCTTCGGCGCTTAGTGTATTTGGGCTTTTTGCCCTTTTCAATCAATTTAGCGAGTGGACTTGTGGCAAGTCTAGCCTTTATACTCCTTCAATTAGCTTTGTAAGGGTAGCTGACATGGGGCTCCAGACCTCTGAAGCATACTCAAGGTGCGATCGCACCAGAGCTACATATCGAGTCTTCAACGTGGGGAGGAGACGCTCATCCCTAGTGATGAGTACGGCGAATAAAGCCCAGCATCTTTATTGGCTTTGCTCATCACGGAATAGATGGAAGGGGAACTAACAAGAAAAGCTACAAGTTAACTTAGCCTACCCACTTGCATGTTATAACATTCCCTGCTAGCAGAGATCTCTCACGGCGAGTGAGAGACCTCTGCTGGCAGGGAAGTTGTAACAAATATAAGAGCAAACTCTTAACTATAGCATGATTATATATTTGTTTGCTGTAAATAAAAAATACATCAAGTGAAGAGCCTAATAAAGATTATTATTATTATTATTATTATTATTACATATAGAGTCTGATTCTACCTTCGCAATGATGCACGCAATATTACGTGTAGTGCTGCATCGTGTGGCAAGCCCTTAACATTGTTGTCAGAAGACTTTCAATTTTACATACAGCTGTAGGTATTTAGTTACAGTCTTCCATACAGCTATTAAAAGCATCGAAATTTGCTAATAATGGCTACTAATTGAACTTGCTGTGATTTCCGTCCGTTTCTGTCGTATCAAAATTAGTGTATTCATTTTTAAAATACGTGAAGTGTTTTGCGATCAGTCAATATTTTTGGCAAACAAGTTGAACTACACTCTTTTTTTATAAGAACTCCTAATTTTGGGGCTAAGGCGAGATGTTTAATATTTTTAACTATTTTGAGGATTTCAGCCTCAAATGGTCTTAAAATGTTGTTAATATTTTAGGATTGGGTACACACTTGAGATTCCACTTTCCGCCCACACAAGCCAACCCAAAACGGAAGATGTACAATTGTCATTAGGTTACTTTTTTCACAATGCACTGGCTGATTAATAGTCCATTGTGTTATGTTGCGTTGCGTTGCGTTGCATTGCGTTGTGTTGTACTTGTGTTGCGTTGCACTGCATTGCGTTGTGTTGCGTTGTGTCGTGTTGTGCTGTGTTGTGTTGCGTTGCACTGTGTTGTGTTGTGTTGTGTTGCGTTGTATTGCAGTGTGTTGCGTTGCGTTGTGTTGTGTTGTGTTGTATTGTGCTTAGTGCACGATAGTGTTGTGTTTTGTCGTGTTGTGTAATTAGGGGCAATTTTAAGAAGCTGTGTTCTAAGAGGTCCAACTTAGGTCCATTAACTACTGTAAAATATATATTAATTTAGTTATCAGGAAACAAAAATTTGTGAATAATAACTTTTTATGTTAAAATATAAAGTCTCATGCAAACGGACGCAACATTTTTGGCCAACAACACGCAACATTGTTGGGCTCAACATGTTGCGTCCGTTTGCTGTTTGCATGGAAGCACAACAATGTTGGTACTTGTTGGCACTTGTTGTGGATAGTTTGAAACCGGTCAAACTTTTAGGCCCATGCAAACGGACGTAACATTGTTGGCCAAAAACCCCTAACAACACGCAACAATGTTGTGACTTGTTGCGTCCGTTTGCATGGGCCTTATAGCTATCATGGTTTATTGAAAACCCATAAATTTGATTGGTTCATTCAGAATTGTATAATTGCTGATATTCGACGATATGCATAAATACATTTTCGCATGCGCGATTGGTAACAATTTGAACTTGGAAACAAATTTATTATTTGATAATAAACAAGTTTTGTATTTTTGTGAAAAGACTCTGGTAAACTATAATATACAACTATTTAAAAAAAGGTTGTCACAGTCAATAGGCAATACTGGAAAGTTAAGGAACTGTGGGGTTCAAGCAGCATGAATAATCAGTTACTTCTAGCATTGAATTTGCAAAATATAAAGTGCAGGTTCATTATATTATGACAATACCCAAAGTTCCTTTCGGTTCCAGTATCGACTATTGACTATGACAACCTTTTTGAAATAGCTGTATACTAAGGAAATTAGAACTTCTATGAGCGATAGTCAATTTTTTTCACCTCGTTGACTATAAGGCACAGGAAGTGCTAGCTCTTGTTCTATCGTTGTAAAATAACTTGTAACTCTCAATTTTTATTTCAGTATTTCGAATAAAACCAGGGTTCTTCCGGAAAATTGAGTCTCGGAGGATAGTTTTGTATGCTACCTGTTGTACATCAACTTAAATTTGTTGTTTGATCGACGCAGTTCGACTTGCGTATCTAGTCTTTCAGAAATCATTAAACTATATGTCTAACAAACAATACAAAAACAGATTAATTTCGGTTATTGAATGAAATTAAATATATTTCGTATTTTATGAATTAAATCATGATAGAAATGACTTGTATATAGCCAGAGATAGAAAAACAAACTGAGAGGGTAAATTAAATCAAGGAAATTAACTTTTGTCCTGCGAACTCTAATTTTAGCTATGACAACCTTTTTCTAAAAAAGGCTATAGAGTTATATATTTCAATAAAGATTGTCAGTCCTGTAAAAAGAAAACCATTTGACAGCTTTCAATTCAAAGTATGATGGGAACTTTCATTTTACCAATGTTTAAGCTAGTTTTAACACAAATTCTCAAAGTTACTGATGACTTGCTTTCTTAATTTCGTGTGCTCCGTATACAAAAAATAGCACGCAGCCTAGAAGACGGTGCTTTCATATCAGTTCCTTAAATTGTGCTAGGTATATCCTTAACGTTTTACGAAACATATACCGTCTGTTGCCCTTGTCAGGGTTCCAAGGTGTTTCGAGTGTAGGTATTGTAAGCACTGAAGCCGGCCCCATGCCACACTGATTTTCAGTAAGGCATAGAGAGAGGCTTGCAGAGGCCTTATGGGCCCGATAAGGACAGATGATAATGATGGGGCCCTATATACTTTCAGTTGACAGCGCATACAAAAACGGCCATGAATGAAATTATCTCTGGAGCTCATAAGTACCGTGCTGTTGAAGAGGAATGCCACTTATTGGATTTTTTTTTGTTCTCGTTGCGCTTGTTCAAGGACGACACAAAATATTTATAAGTTCTTAGATGGCGATAACATGAAGTCGGTAGATAACATGGGTTCGTTAACGTCTTTTTCTTCTTATTTTTGGAATTATTTCTCTCGTCCAAAAATAAGAAGAAAAAGACGTTAATGAGCCCTTGGTATAGATAAACATAGACAGGTGCTACATCAAACCAGCGCCTCGGGCTTGAGACCGGTTCGGCAGTACGATCTGAAGTGTGTCAGCGGACAGACATGCGGAGCTGTCGATTAGCCTCCAAAGCAGCCAGAAATCTTATTTGTGAGGAGCTCGCTGCGAAAAAAAAAGCGACTGCTTTGGAGACTATCTGTCGGTCTGCACCAAATCATAATAAACACTTACAGTTTCACTTCGTGTAATCATCCTCTTCATTAGTTTCCGGAGTTTAAACTTTTTTCACAGAATGTGCCGGTTCTTCCAAAGTCGCTTTTCATTTGCCCAATCTGGCTGGTCCGACCAGTTAGTTATTGAATAAAACGAACGAGTTCTCAGAACTGTTTCTGGCCAGAATGGTCCTGCTCATGGATCAGAGCCACTCAGTTCTCCCGCTCCGGTCGACCAAAGCGCGGGAGATTGGAGAGTCCAGTTCTTTTCGGCCACCAGAAAGGACAAACGGAACGCTACCTAAGTCTGACAATTTCAGTGCGCGCACGCGCGCACGCGCGGTCAACGTCACAGTCAAGATATTTCGTTACAGAATTCTAAGAGAAAACAAGAGCTGTTGCTAATAAACAACGTTCCGTTTGTTGTTGTGGACGTGTTCAACCAGCACGATTAAGACAATGGGGCAAATTTTTGCCAGTGTTTTGCCCTCTTTGTTCCAAACAAGCGTCATCGAATTTAGTAACATTCAGGACGCACGTCCTCTCAAGCGCGCTCGTCCTGTCAAGAGAAAACCAGTCGCAAAGACGCCACGTACAAAGTCGAGGTCTCACTTCCCGGAACAGTGACAGCACCCGATAAAACTGAAGTAAACACTTTGGAAGATAAAGTGACAAAATTGACGGAAAAATTCAAAGCTAAGATTGAGAAGCACAAGACAGTGAGGTCGGAAAAGGAATGTTGCAACTTTTACCCAAGCTCACTTCATTCCTTCCGGCAAGTGGAGAAAACAAGTCCATCGAGAAATGCTAATGCGCGGAATACCTCGCAAGCGCGGTTGGATCGGAGTGTTGTACAAGAGGCTTGGGGGATCCAGCGGGAGAACTTGGTCTCTCGACCACGACCACGTGACTTCTACCGAAAGACGTTTGGGGTTAAAGAGAGAAACACAATTGAGACGCCAGCCTCAACAAAACTCGCGAAGGAAAAGTCCAGGTGGAGGTTGTTGTTTCACAGACCTCTGAGCTTTTTTTGGAGAAATGGCAGAAAGAATCGAAGTGAAACAAGAAATGATGATAAGCATGTTGCCCGCGCTAAATGTGAGGATGAACTTAGGAGCAGCGGAGATGGAGTAGCGATCAGTGATTATGTTACGGCTGAGGGGTGTAGTGTTAGGGTGGTCTGTGTGAAGCCTTTGGCGTCTTCTAGTACAATCTCAGTTGCCGCCGCTGTATCAAATTCAACATCAACAGGTAGCGGGGAAATGAAAGAGCAAGAAGACAAACCCTCCGCCTTACCCCCACTGCCGCGCCCCTCTCCATGGAAGGAGACGGTATCATAAGATTATACGCCCCAACGAGCTCTCCGTTATGCAATAACGCAATGATGACTCAAGCTCAACTGTACGCAGCGATCGTAAAGCAAAGAAGTCCGTGATGGTGAAAGTCATCCGCAACTGAAAGTAAAGTTGAGAAAGAAGAAGAAAGTGCAGAAGGAACAGAAGGTGGATGTTATCACCCCGACTCACGAGAACGACGCCGCGAGTTCGGGCACAAGTTCTACTCTCACCCTACCGAACCCAGTGAGGGTCATTCTAGTCGAAGAGGCTGAAGTCACGGCGGCCACGCCCCTTGCAACCATGGCAACCACTGATTGATATGCCTGATATGGGTATATACACATGCCTGTGTCTCAATTAATTTGTAATAACACTTAAACGAAACTGCTTTTATGATTATAGATACGTTACAGTAAAATAACTGTGTTTATTATTATTATTGATATATTACGGAAATGAAACTGTATTTATGATTATTGAAATGTAACCGAAATGAAACTGTATTTATAATTACTGGCCGATCGAAGTGGCATATATATACATATGAAGTAAACCATATTTATGAAGTTGTATTAATCTACATCTTATTTTCTAATTAAATACGTTCTTTTTTTCAAATTAGGTGTATTTAATTGTGTCCCAATCGTTACAAAAGGGTCGATCACTTGATCGTTTTTCAGGACTCCAAAAGTAAATGCATTTGCACAACTTTCGTTTTTTTTGCGGGATCAAAATACCTGAGTGAGGAGACTTAAGTGGGAGGGGGGCTGAAAACACCTTTTTCTCA
>JAOEJI011246220.1:0-20175 GCA_025448255.1 Umimayanthus chanpuru
AATAAGCCCCCCCTCCCCTTCCTCCCTCAAAAAAAGGCTGTAAGTGTCAAAACAGAAGGCATACTGTGTTAAAAAATAGAGTTTTATTCTGTTTTTCAGTTTTTAATAGTGTTCGTTATATAACGCAATAGTTCATAGTTGTTATTAAAGCTGTGTAACATTTCAAACTCCATGGACATGGTGTAACTCTGTATTTGTCTGTCAAAGAAATTTATATAAGCCCCCCTCCTCTTTAATAAGCCCCCTCCTCCCTCCAGAGAGTCCGAAATTTAATAAGCCCCCCGGGGGGCTTATTAGAGCTTTTACGGTATTGTCCTGATTGAAAAGGGTGTTTAGTCTGTGAAAGAAAAAAGACTTGAATATTTCCTTGAATTGAACAAATAAAAATCTAATATATATATCTAAAACCTTTGGTTTTTGAATTGAACAAATTGATGAGGATAGTTTTAAAACAGGAAATATAGGTAAATTTGCAAGAAAAGAAGATTACTAATTGATAGTCTAAACCTTTTAACCACAGCACTTAGGACTAAGGCAAATAAATTTTTGTAAGTGCAAACACTGTGTTGATATAAAAACAATGTTTAGTTTGTTATAGAAAAGAGACTTGAGTATTTCCTTAAAAGAACAAATTGATAAAGCCAGTTTATCGTTTGGGGAATCACAATACGGTGGAAGAACGAGTCTTTGAAGGTTGACGTTCGCGGAAACATTTTTGCCTGAGAGACAGTTCAGTAGTGGCACGTCGGATACGGCCAGAGCAAAAGTTCATCCGTGCATTATGCCTGTATACCGTTCTAGACGGCTGTATGTTAAGTTATTAAGAGAATCAAAGTGAGACCTGCTCACTGTCTAACCGCTCAAAAGCGAAATGAACTATTTTCGACAAGTGACCCGTAACACCATTAGTCAAGGTATTTGCCGTGTCTGCAGGTATCTTTAAGTTAAATTTTCTGACAAAGACTAATTTTCAAAGGAGTCTGTTTTCATTGCACCCAATACTCTTTCGTATTGTATGTTCCAGTACACAACCCAAAACATCGTTAGTGAGTGAAAGGCCCTGTGCTCAGGTATTGCATTCATTTTCAAACGAGCCTATTAGAACTTTTGGCTGTGTTACTGATGCATGGTAAAGCTTTGTTCAGTTCCATAAAATCGCTGTGATAGCTGTGGCTCCTGCGTGCAGGTATTGCATTCATTTTCAAACGGACTTATTAAAATTTTTGGCTTATATCAGTTAAACCGTGGCACTTGAAAAATCTCGTTAGTGAGTGAAAGGCCCTGTTATAATGTGCGCAGGTATTGCATTCATTTTCAGATGAGCTTAGTAGAACTTTTGGCTGTGTTACTGATCCGTGGTAAAGCTTTGTTCAGTTCCATAAAATCGCTGATGGCCTTGTGCGCACGTACTGCATTCATTTTCAAATGGGCTTATTAGAAATTTTGGCTGTACTACTGATCCGTGGCCAAAGCCTTGTTTCCACAAAATCGCTGATGGCCTTGTGCGCAGGTATATTGCATTCATTTTTAAATGGGCTTATTAGAACTTTTGACTGTGTTACCCATCCGTGGTAAAGCCTTGTCTCTCCATAAAATCGCTGATGGCCCTGTGAGCAGGTATTGTATTCATTTTCAAATGCGCTTAGTAGAACTTTTGCCTGTGTTACTGATCCGTGGTAAAGCCTTGTTTCTCCACAAAATCGCTGATGGCCTTGTGCGCAGGTATATTGCATTCATTTTTAAATGGGCTTATTAGAACTTTTGACTGTGTTACCCATCCGTGGTAAAGCCTTGTCTCTCCATAAAATCGCTGATGGCCCTGTGAGCAGGTATTGTATTCATTTTCAAATGCGCTTAGTAGAACTTTTGCCTGTGTTACTGATCCGTGGTAAAGCCTTGTTTCTCCACAAAATCGCTGATGGCCCTGTGCGCAGGTATTTGATTCATTTTCAAAGGGGCTTATTAGAACTTTTGACTGTGTTACTGATCCGTGCTAAAGCCTTATTTCTCCACAAAATTGCTGATGACGCTGTACGTAGGTATTGCATTCATTTTCAAATGGGCTTAGAACTTTTGGTTGTGTTACCAATCTGTGGTAAAGCCTTGTTTCTCCATAAAATCGCTGATGGCCCTGTGCGCGGGTATTTGATTCATTTTCAAATTGGCTTATTAGAACTTCAGGCTGTATCACTGATCTACGGTAAAGCTTTGTTTGCATAAAATCGCTGCAAAAGCTTGGGCCGCTGTGTGCGGGTACCGCATTCAATTTCAAGAGCTTATTAGAACTGTTGACTATATTCTAAACCGTGACACTTGGAGCCTTGTTTCCCTACAGTCGTTGCTTTTGCTGGAAGAGCTCGGATTGCTGAAAAAAGTGTTGAGCGATCGTAGCGAGTATACGGAAACCGGACTTTACATTTAACTTTCGGACGCTAACGTCTTCCGTTAAGAAATCTCGAGCCTTCACGATCGCTGGGATCGCTGTGACAGGACTTGGCGATCACGATCGCCGATGCTCAGCGTTCATTTATCGCCAAGTGTCGTTTCCAATTGATCGATGGCCGGGGATCGACACTAAATACTTAGTCTTTTAGCTTATAAGGAAACCTGCTTTAGAGCTGTAGAGAGGAAAAGCTCGAAAAGAGGCCCAGAGGGCTTGAAAGCCTAATTGTGGTTCGTGTTTATCTTGAGTATTATTTGAAATTTGAGCATATTTCGTGGTTGAAAAATTTGTGTAGTAGTCTTGTTCATTGTTTTATAGTCGTCAATTCCAATGTTTGCAGCATTCATCTTGAAGAGAAGCCGACCTCTTGAGTTTGCAGAAGTAATCTCGAAAAGATGCCCATCTTGAAAAGAAGTCTATCCAAGAGTTCTAGAAAGAAAAGAAGCCCATGGGCTTGTTTTCAATGTTTTACGGTATGCTGATAGGATAAGAGTTTTGTTCGACTTTGGCGACATTCATGTGAATGCGCAGGGTCAAACCGAACGCCGACTATGAGGATAAAGAAACCATTGGAACTTTAAACTAGGAGGATGCTCATTTGACCAGAGTCACCCAACAAAACAAGTGAAAACACGTCAACCCTCAAGTTATACGTTATGTTGGCAAAACTAGAAATTCAGTCCTTTCTCCAAAAGATTTAGAGAAGCTTATACAAGCTTTTATATCGTCCAGACATGATTATTGCAATAATTTTTTGTCTCTCTTCCTGTGAAGTGCAAAAGCTCAAGTGACCGCTCCCATGCATTCTCATCAGCCTCCACTGGCTCCCTACTGAACAACGGGTAATCTTCAAATTACTTCTGGTATCCTACGAAGCTCTCAGTGGTCTTGCTTTTAATTACATTGCAGAACTCCATCACCACTACACTCCTGTCCGTACTCTACGCTCAAGTATCTCTAACTATACTGACTACTGTCCTTATTTCTACGGCGATAAATGTTTCACTTCTGCTGCGCCGAAGCTGTGGACTACCCTAGCGAACTCTATAAAATTCTCTTTTTTCATAAAAGTTTTAGAGATAAACTCTCGATACATATATATTAAATTAGCTTTTATTTAATCTATCATGGAATATTTAATGTGAAAAAAAATTGACACTTTTAGTGTAATACCTTTTTGAGAACTGTACTGTTGCTATTTTCATTATTATTTATTACTATTATTACTATTATTATTGTTATTATTATTCATTATTATTATTATCGTAATAGTATTGTTATAACTGATTATTATCAAGTAAAACAGAGGTTTAAAATACCATCCATCATTTTCGTTTGATTCGAATTTTAAATTTTAAAAGAACTGGGGACACAACAAAACTGACTAAAGCTAAGACTAAACAACACCAGTGAATATCATTTATAACGGCGTCTGACTGCGGGTATTCCTTTCGTACCCTGTTTATCGTGTAAACTCTTAATGGTGTTTATTGCAGCTGTACGGGTTTATAGCCGGGCGACATTTTAACATCGATTGTTACACCAAGTAATCAGTGTTTTCAACACTTAACTGGTAGAACTATTAGTGGGACAGTCTTTACGCAAAACAGTAATTAACCGGTTCATGGTTGAAGCCTGGTCATTTGTTTAAAACCGTAATTTACCAAAACAATCCATTTCTCAAACCGGTCTTAAGTAAACATAACGATTTGCAGGCTCTGATAAATAGGCGACACTTTTTTAAGTCGTTACTGTAAAGCTTAAAAGTAAAGTCAAGTAAAGACACTTTATTTATTTGGGAAGCGTAGTTACATTCATAAAATGTACTCTCCCATGTGGCCCTCACCACAACACCGGCATTAGCCTACTCCTATCTACAAGAGAACGTTGAGAGACTAGACCAACGGCTTAACGTCCCTGTCCACGGACAGTGTGGCGAAAGAAGGTCGTCCAAACAGGCCGGAGATTAAACCCGGGACGGTCTCCTTGTTGGCAGTCAGAGTTCTAACCAACTGCGCTAACTTCGCACACAAGCTTGTTTTATGTCAATTTGAAACTTGCGTTCAGTGGCTTATTTTCTCTCACTTAAACTTGTATTTTGATACACTATATCATTCAAAACCGGAACGGAATCCGAAAAGAGAGTGCTAATTGAAGAGGTCAAAATATTTCATTTCTAAAGCGACGCGACTTTTTGTGGGTGGGGTAGTAGGGCGGACAACACAACATTAACCCAGAGTACCTCCAGAGGATAATGGAAATATTCTAGCCGCAGTCGACGCCAGAAAATTATAGAAATCTGATTGCATTTTTATAATGATATTTCAGTCTCACTCCAGATTTGTTGTGTGCTCACTGTTTTGGCGCCGATACGAGCAGCTCTTGTATTCACTTTGAGATTAACACTCTGATTTTGACATTAAAGACAATAAACACATGTTTGTCAGAATACCACCAGTCTTGATATGCCGGCGTCACAATAGTCCTGGTGGCACCATAGTAAAAATGGACGCTATTTCCTCGCAATAGCGCAATATGATTACACTGTACAAACTGTTTTTAAAAGCTTTATTGTGGTGTATATCAACATTTGAGCTGTTGTCTGCCAGTTTAAAACGCGCTTTAAAAACAGCTGATTGTTGTGGGCAGTACGTGTATGTATGTCTTTCATTATGTGTTTCATAACACAATCGTAAACTCTGGGTTAAGGACTTTAAGAGAACTTTGAACGCGCACACTTGACCGCAATCACAGTTAAGCATGCAAGTTCTTTTTTTTTTATAAGAACAAACTTTATAAGGGTACAGTGGCTTAATAGCTTTAAGAGCAGGTAAGACAAATTAAGAACAGGGAAAGCCTGCTTCTTTTAAAATAAGGTAGAAAAAGCGAGTCTATTTGTAGTTATTGCGTTAAGCTTTTGTTTTTACATGTCGTCCAGAAAATATGAAATTTCATTTGATTCTTTCTTTGATTTTTGTGACGGTAACTACTCAAGAATCGCCACTAACAACTGTAGGCTGATTCAAATTGCTATTGTTCAAAAGCGTTAATTAAAATTTCGCAATTTCATTTTCTAACACGGACAAGTTCACCAAAGTTTTGAAGATGATGTTCGAAAAGCTGTATACACATATCTACTGAAAAACGATGACTCGAATCGTTTTCAAGAGTATGAAATGAATGGATCTGCGCGCGTGATACTGGCACAAGGATGCAGCTGTTCTCAAAAGTGCAATAACCAAACACTTTTTCTGTAAACACGTTTAAACTGGTCTGAATTGTGACTGAAAGTAACCCGCCATTTGACAGTGAATTACTGTAAACACATTTAAGAAAACTTGGATTTTTCGCTCCGTTTCCTGTCGTAAAATCATATCAAACTTCGATCAGTTACGGCGACCTGTGCCTCAAATAAAAAATTTTTCCTTTTCATTTTCAAAATTTCCCGGAACACAACAAACGGTTTTTCCGAGTTGCGCAACGACGCTTTTGCACTAATAAGACACGTTAACGCAACGGGATACTTCTATGATTAATTAAATATTACGGACTGACGTTTTGTTCTCTTTTACCTCATTATTTTGGTCCCGTAGTATCGAATCATCGCGCACGGAATCTACTGAGTATTGGTCAGATTCACGCAACAATTTCAACGTCATCGATTTGTATTCTTTGGCAGAAAATTGAAATTTAATGGGCACTCAGCTTAGATTTAATTTTGCAGTTGCTTTGGATCTCGACCAAACTGAATGGTTAGACCTCCCTGTTTTACTTTTGGCGAAGCAATTGAAGCAAAGAAAAATTATTGCAATGTTTCGAAAAAAATTCTTACCTCAGACTGAAAACTCGATTTCACAATAAATGATCATAAAACCGTGGGAGAGAATACTTTTCCATAGACCACCTAACGTGTTGGTTTTGCCTTTTGGCACCATTCCCGAAGCGAACAAGACTTTTTATGATTTAAAATTACATAAAAACCGTTGCTAACGGGTTGGATCTACTTTGGAAAATTACACAAACTCGGAAAAAAATATACCCGAACAGGCATTCAGCCCTTTACGATGGATTTCGCCCAATTTTCCCAACAAGAATAATTAAATCTGGAGTGCATCTTGCCTAGGGGCAGATATCGTGTAAATACAGCCGGAAAAGTTTGCTATATTTCAATGCTGTCTATTTGGACAGCTTATAAACTCAACTTTTTAGTACAATGTTGAAATGGTCACACCTTTGCAAACCTATTGCGCAACTGAATTTCATACGAGAAGAGATAGTGTGTTTTTTTCGATTGAAACTGATTTCTCGAGTATTGGATTGAACTCAATATTGGAGTGTTGGTATTTATTACGGCTGCACTTTTTGAATATGATACCTGCAGCTGTTCTTTTATGATGGTGGTGATACAATGCAATATCTAACAGCGGAAAGCCGGGGTCCGTAGTACAGGTGTAGTTGTATTGTTGACCCTTGTCCACTACCGTGTTGTGTGGCGCCTTACTGTAACGCCATTTGATATGTTTTTTGTTGTTGTTCATTTGACAGCGCTTTCTAATTCCATTTTCGATGTATTCAAACTTCAAAGCCGCTCAAATCCACCAGTGTCCTCAAATAGAAAACCTTGTACAACACTTACGAATTAACTTACTCTTAATACCCCAATTTGTCACTTTTACCAGTAAATTTGTAATTCTTTACTGCAAAACAGTGCGGCTAACGCAATTTGATTTTCCTCGTTAAACTCTCATTCTTACCCGTTTTCCGGGTGTTAAATTTTTCAATCGTTGTTTCATTTACGTAAATTGATTTAAGAAGTTGAAACTTAAGCAGGGTGTTCGCGTGTTTCGTTTTAAAGTACTCATGTCTGGAACTATTAATTTGGAATTCGAGTCTTTAAATCCCGAGCTGTCATGGCGGCCAATGGATTGCATGGGGCCTACATTTATGAACAATACACTCGCTAAAATAATCACAACTACTAAGGTGGACAGATGGCATTGGACAGGTGGTCTATTCAATGAATGACTGACCCTTTCACAACTCTGACCAAGCCGGCTTTGTTTACAGTGATAATTTTCATCAACGACCGGTCAAAACGTGCATTTAAGTATTCCCTACCCATCATCCCTTGCATGCCTGCCCGGAATCACAGCTGGCGCACGATTAATTTACTATTTTCATCAGTGTCTTAAAACAACGAACACTCAAAGTTATGAATATTGATGTAACTTCTTTAAAATTATTTTGTCAATTTCACAACTTGTAGCAACTTGTTACAAGTAAACTTTTCGCATAGTTCAGCTGACTGCGGTGAAAATTGACTTTGACTTCCGCTAGCTGACCACGCGGATTCGGCACTGTAGGGGAAAATTTGCAGTAAAATCTAATTTGATTCCTCTGCTGTCATTCAAGCATAGCGCGTAGGTGGAGACTGGTCATTGTTCTTTGCTTATGAATGGGATTTGAATCGATGATAGTGTCACTGCATCGCACTCTTGCTCGGGCCTCGAAAGTGTTCACTTCTCATTAGCCGGCGCTCGTAAGCAACTGGCCAGCAGAGTATATAACAAATCGCATTTCTCGCGGTTGGAGCCCCTTTCACTGACAGAGGTGTGAGCAGTTAAAGATCATTTTATCGATTGTTTAATACAGTCGTTTTATTTAGCCGAGGCCAGTTTTTGTTTTTACAACTTCATGAATGCCTGTAGTGAAAATGTTTTGGTCCTCTTCTGTTTTGTAGGATGACCCCGGAGAGTACTATACTGGACACGTTAAGTACGGAGTTTGACACATTTCAGCCGTCACTTTTCAAAAGCTTTCCCGATGATTGTTCGAGCGACGAGGAAATGTGCAAGAATCCCGAAGACCAGATGTGGAGGCGGTTTGCTCTCCCTCCAACGCCACCCATGACACCGGCTTCATCTCCGCTCTCTTCGCCTGTTACCGATTTCGCTGACAGAGCTCAGCCATTCTGTGCGCAAGGGTTGGATGACGACTTTGTCTTCTCTGAAGAGACTTCAATATACTCGCAGGAGGACGAACTCAAGGACATTCTTATAAAGGACTGCATGTGGAACGGGATTGCTTACGAGAAGGACAATTCAGACAAGCAACGGGTTCCAAGTCAGCTCGACAGAGTACGACTACTGTGTCAAACGCCACCTCTTGGCGACTTTAACTCGCGGATTTTAAGTGTGGATCCATCGGAAATCTTCCCATTCCCCTTAAATGGCGAACCAGAAGACCGGGAAAATTTACAGCCAGGAATTGAACACTCAGACTCCGGTAAGAAATGTTTTTAAACCGTTTAATTTAAAATAAATAGCATTAGTATTTGTAGGTAGTTCATTCATGAGATAGCTCGTAGTATTTGATTGATTGCGCTTAACACTTTTTAACAGTACCGAATGCAATTGCAATGAGTTATGTCTCCAATTAGGGAACACGTGTCTTAACGTTATTTAATTTTTACGCGCTTGCAGAGGAGGAAGTTGAGGTTGACGTTGTTACTATAGAGAAAGCGATCAAGCGAGAAACACAGGTCGAAGCGGCCAATGAATCGGATGAAAAACTACCACCCATGGCTGAGGGAGATGATGTCCCGATCACTTCCCCCGAAGTCTCAGGTGCTGAGGACGCCGATGACGAAAAAACTACCTTAACTGGCAAAATACGAGTGAAAAAACGACGAAAATCGTACAGCGAAGAGTTGGGATTACATTTGCGACAGCGTAGTAAAGAGTCTAAAAATAGCAGCTCGTCCGGTGGTGAAAGTGATGAGTCAGAGAATGACTCGGAATTTACGCGGGCTACTCACAATGTTCTCGAAAGAAAGAGAAGGAACGATTTAAAGCTGAAATTTCAGCGACTTAGAGACTCTGTTCCCGAGCTAAAGGACAATGAAAGAGCACCAAAGGTGTCCATTCTGAGAAAATCGTGGGAACACATTCTTCGTGTAAAAGAACAGGAGAAAAAACTGGCTGCAGAACTGGAGAAGCAAAAGAAACTTAATGGATTATTGCTGAAACGACTTCTAGAGTTGAATCAAGTTGCTCACTGAAACGTGTTTAATCGATACGTTAAGGGCTATTAGCACGAACTGAGAAATTACAAAATAGACAGACTCCTTTATTTCGAGTCTTCTTTGTACACAAGTTAGTGTAAGTACCGTATGAATTAAATTTTGCTGGCTCAATTTACAGCAACTCGTAAAGAACGAAATAAGAAATAGAGATAGAATTGACATAGATATAGAAATGTATATACAATTCACACGAAATCTGCAAATAGTACATGTATCAAAACTTCTTGAGCGTAGATCGCTTTTTTTAAACACTGCTTTCGCGTAGTATTTGAATGAATGAATGGGGGATTTCGCAACCATAGTTTTAAGGTTTGTTTCCCAATTCAAGGCACACTTTGTAAAAAAATTTCACAACGAAATGTACAAAATAAAAATTGTAATACACCCCGCTTAAATGTAGCTTCAGTGTATGACAAGCCGAGACTGAAAACACCAAAGCTTTGAAACACTCATCGGTTTCTAACAGTAAAGCTTTTTCTCTTTGTTCCTTGGACAACAAAATCTGCCTTCGCTCGAATGAATGAATAAAAATTTGCATGTTTACACAAGAATAGACATAACAGCATAAATTAGCATTTCGTTAAGACCTGTTTGTTCGCTTTTTGTAATAACTGACAACTTTCACAGCAACTCCTAGCTTGCCATTCAAAAGTAAACCATGCAGTTGTTGGCACTTCGTTCTTTGTCCAAAACGTTTACGAAAGGAAAAAAGAAATTTAAAGCCTCTTTCAATGTTGTACGCGTTCGGTTGTGCTTCTTTTCGATACAAAAAAAACGTCGACTTTTTGAAAATATGTTGTATTAATCACAGGTTAAAGGGTGCCCCGCGGTGAAATATGAAAGATCGCTAAAATGTTGCACTCGTTATGAAATGTAAACTATTACATGTTTTGCTTATAACATCAATTTGAAATTTATATCTTTTTATTTAATAGTTTTGAATGGCTACAACATCATCTAAAGGTAATGAAAGTTAAACAAAAAGGAGAGAGAGAATTGTTATTAAATGCGACTATTGAAATCAAAATCTAGACAGACGCCGCAGAAAGAAATTAGAATTTAACCTCAGTCATAAGCAATTGTTGGGCCAGCGTCAGATTTTATGGCTTGTTTAGACTTTCTGAAAGCCTCTTTCATCATTGGGATCGCGTTTAAAGTGGACAAGCATTTTAAGAGAGATTTAGAGTGGGACGAAAAATGCCCAAGAGTTGTTTGAAAACTTTTGAAAATGTTTAAAGAGACAGCAAGCAAATTTTAAATTCTTAAAACATTTCAATCTCCGGCTTTGCTTATATAATAGGCAACTTGGCAATTTGACGTTTGGCTGTATCAATATTCAATATTCATTCAATTACACACATAAAAGTTAAATGATGAAGAGGTGCGAATAGCGCTGGATAATATCGTGTCGAGGGACGGGCACGATAAAAAAGATATTGCGGAATATTAGCACCTCGTATCTCGCACACTCCTACACGCGCAACAAACAAACCAGAGTTCCGGTCGCGCTTACAATGTTTGCATATATTCACCCTAGTAAAAGGTGGTTGTTGAATTGTTATGCAAATACTAGGTTGAAGGCCAGGTGTCGATTCAATAGAACCAAAATAACACCATTGTTTCCTGCAGCTGTCGTCGCCACAACTGACTGACTACTTGCAACGTAAATTAGCTTTGAGACTTGGACACAGCGTTTGCGTCGCGTATTTGTCCTCTTGAAGGCTTAATAACCAGCTTCACTCAATTCCATAGTGTGGTTTTCAGTCAATCCAGAAACTGACTTAAACTAATCGAAACTTAATCTCGGCGTTATTGTATTACGAGATTTTAATTCGGACTAAGTGAAGTCTTAATGACTGCCAAAGACATTACATATCTGCGGTTTAATTTTTTTTTGCAGTCTGGATCCCGAGGGTGTTGCCAAATTTAACTGTATAAATTTGAAATATGTTTGAAGTGGTCAAGAATCTTGGCAGTTTGGTCTGGAATTGTTTTTAGGCACTCTGTTTATATTGTTGATTCAAACTTGTATCTAGAAAATCCATTTTATTGAGAAGACTGTGGAAAACGCGGGAGATCAAGCTTAGATTTGCGCTCAAGCAATTCGCAATCGAATTCCTTTAGCCTCATCAGAACTCCAGCTGTTTGGAGCTTACTCTGATTGTAAATAAAGTAGATCTGAGTTGATTATTTCGTGTGTTTAATTATGATCGGAAGCAAACACTGTTTATAAACTCTGCTGTTTGGATATTAGACGATCGCCTCATCTGGTGAAATCGCACGATCAATGAATTTTAATTTCCGTTAAAGAAAAAGTTTGCAAATTGTCTTTTCTTGTCTTGTCTTTACTGCATTTTTATAATCTTTTTTATAGATAATGATAGCGTAAATAAAACTGTGTAAAAATGAGAAAAAATAATTAAAAACCAGCAAATTAAGAAAAGGAGTTAGAAATATCGTAAATCTGTGAAAATTTCCATTTCTAATAAGAATTGGCATAGCTTCGAGCAGTTATTGCTTTGTACTCGAGTCACATCAGATGTTTTTGCACTTGTTTCGTTTTACAATAATTATTCGCTGCCGGAGCAGAAATAATGCGAAAACTTAAACCACTGGGCAGGTGGAGTTACTACTGAAACCGTTTTACAGATCATTGGCCGTGTCAACTTTGGTTAAGCAAAGACATTTCCATTGTTCTTGTTTACCAAGCCGTGCAGAGAAATGGCTTCCCGTATCTACATTATAATGGGTTCCTTGATTGATGGCGTCCCGCTCTGCGCGTGCCGGCACTACGCCAAGTCAGAGCATGATAATAGAGATTGAGCAATGAGCGAACTGTGACAGCCCCAAGGGAACCTTTAATGCACATCATTTTCGGCCTGCAGGACTTCGTATTTGCGATTGTTTTTACCTATCGAGAAACCATGCAAAACCCAATGTGTAAACTAGCTTTAATGATCGCTCGTCAAACCCCAACGAGACAAAAGCGCGAGAAATGAAGTCGACCTCTGCGTCTTTGCAAAGTCATTTCTATTTGTTGTGCAAATCAGCTTCAGCAATGACTTATCACTTCATGATCTCTTGCGCGCTTTACTTCCACCTAACAAACGCCAGAATTAAGGAAGGAAACCCTCTCAGCCAGTCAGAAACGATTTGAATGTAAAGCTTAACTTATTTTATAATCGTGACTGGTTTTTGGTCAGGAAAGCCATGTTTAACTAGAGATATTGGGTATTAAGCTAATAAAAAAAAGCGCACGTGCCATCACATCTTATACCGCTAATTCCTCGATCATTAAGTAAGTAATTACTTAGGCACGCGCCGAGATGTCATTGCCACACGAAGGGTACTTATGTTCAGGATATTGGGCATGGAGACCTATTACCAGATACCCATAAAAAATTTAACCACTGTGGAATGTGTTCAAAATGCTATCATTCATGCAAAAAAAGAGCGCTCCTCGAAATTTTATATAAAACAAACATGAGATAGGATCATTGGCTTGGCTGTGTTGGTATGAAGTGTGCACTCGCAGCCATATGAACACGACACTGAATATTACACACCAAATAAAATCAGAAAAGTTTTGCAAGAAATTAGTTTTGTCACGAAAACTGGGTAAAAATTTGTCCAAATCGTGCGGGGGTAGATTTCATGGTCTAGTTTCGTGCTCAAAAGCTTTTAGCGCCCTGGTTTGAAATGGGTGTGTCTGTGTGTATTTTTGGAAGCAAATTGTTTCACTCCCGGCCCCTAATCCTATTCATATGCAAGCAATAAGAAGTGTCGTATGCATTGCTGTTAGAGATTCAGTCTAGCTTGAAGCCCACCAGTACACATTCTGCACAGCAATCATACATTGACGAGCTCTCGTGTTAGCGATATTGTACTACAGCAACGAAGGCATTACATAACATGCTAGCAACAAGCCCGATGTAAGTATAGTGTTAATTCATTGCGTATTCAGAGACTTAAAATTTAATTTGATGAGTGAGTTGGTCATTTGACGGACGTGGCGCAAGAGGCCAATTGCACCTTCATGCTAAATTTATAAAGAAAAAAAACATTTTAGATTTTAAAAAGCTGCAACTAATATTGTTGTCTATGACATTTTTCATGCTATTGCGTCAACATTAGCTCAGTTTCGCATGCCGCTACGATCGGGGTGATGTTGTTCTGTAATGCAGTGGTATCCCGCCATATCTAACCGTGGCCTGTTGCTGGGCTACCTGCGACTACAGCAATGAATGCTGGTTGTCTTTGAATTCAGAGCTATTCTCTCAAACAAATCGTTAACACAGAAACATACAAAGTAAAGCGATTAACAGCTGTTTGCAGGAGTTCATCAAAACCCGTTATTGCTTGTGTTTCATCGCAGGTTACAAAAAAATTAAAATTCCTTTACATTTTGACCGCAAGTCATCCGGCCAAAGTCTTTCCTGGAGACTCCGTTTTTGTTTTCGGACTCAAATTTGGTGGAGCAGCAAGAACAGTGTTAATGAAAATCTTCTTAGATAAATTTTTTGACCTGTTTTACAATAGTTTGTTTCACAAAAAAGGCACAATAGAAAAAGCAGGTACAAATCTTTTAAACTGGTCTTATGCGCTCTATGAATATTCAAGTATCTTCGTATATGTTAAATTTTGCTTCAAGCAACCGTGACAAAACATCAAACAGCTTATGTTTGGATCAAAATCAATGTAGCGGACTCAAATCAAAACCAAACATCTTAACAGACTAACTAAGTTAATTTACTACAAAAATTCAGCAAGGAATCACGGCCGCTCAATTGTCACGCGCAAGCCTATTATTTGCAAAGGATATGCAAATTACGGTCTTTGTGTCAAAGCGGACCATTCACTTAGTATCTCATTCATTCATTCACTGAGCGTTTACCGTACGGTGACACAACTCTAGTTTGCGGAGTAAAGCGTTCGCGGTGTGTAAACGCAGAACTTGTATCGGATCGAACTGTCGTTTCCCATTGTTGGTAAGCTTTTTCAGCACTTCGCTGTACCACAGGGCTGCGGTACCTTGGTCTTTGATACACTTCAGCAGTCAAACGGTCTGAATTCAGCTGTCTGTACCAACAAGGCAACTTGTGCTAAGCAGTGAATTGTGTCTTCTACCGACAGATCTTGTTATAAGATGTTTTGTGAGGAAGGAATCCGAGAAATGACTCCGATGGAGATGCGGCATTCTGAGATGGTGATGGAAGGCTTGACCGAGGAAATGTTCAGTCCCCAGATTCCCAATGACGCGGAATTGTGGAAAAAGCTTGCGTTCCTGCCGACCCCGCCATACTCACCCGAGAATTACTTTGGCCCTGTTAGCTGCAAGAGAAGTCTTATCCAAGCAATCGTACCCCAACGGTGCAACACTCTTCAAGTTGTCCCAGACGACCCTCCCGAAGACTTGTTCTCGGATATCCAGCCCCTGGTTTTGTCCGATGAAGAGATGGTCAGGCTAACGGCTTCTAGTTCAACCCTAATAAATGACTGCATGTGGACGGGTGAGGAGTTTGATCACGAAAGTCAACGGCTACACACGACCGACCGCGCAACGACGATGGCGAACTGCCTTCCGGAAAGAAAACCCGAAATCTCTCTACCTCCCATGATAGAAGGAAACATGAGAGATCTATCGCACTATGCTGTGCCTATTGCAAGTCCGGAAAATCAAATCTGCCAAAGACCGCAGCCAGCTCAAGCGTCGCAACATCATGATCAGAGATGGTTAAGTTTTCCAGGTAGGTTGGTCATCTTTAATAAGGTCTTGCGTTTGGCGGATAAGTTGTAGCACCAACACAGGTGGAGATTGACATAGTGTTAACTTCCTTGAAAGGAAGAAGTCTCTCCGAATGTGAATGAATTCACAACGATAACAGACAAGTGCTAAAATGTCAACAAGACATTTAGACAAACGTCTTGTTAAAAGAAGTATCGGTTTGTGCTTGAAGCGTTTAAACCCTTCTGTAACTCGGAATCGAAACTGACTGCTAATTCAGTGCTGAAAGTGCACTTTCAGAACTTGAACTAAGAGAGAAACGTAATTTATAGCGGGTTTATGTGTTATTCGTTGACTTCAGACAAATAGTAAAGAACATTTGACTTCTTGTGTTGCATTTGGTTCATTAAACACTGTTTAGCAAACAAGTTTTAGGAAGAAAATTGGAAAGTGTGATAGTGCTTCAGACTGTTTAATTCAAGATGGAAATGAAACCACAGTTTCTTTGTAAATCAAAGCAACATACTATTAATATAACTAACAAATCTGGACATGCTTTTGCTAGTTAAGTAGGCAAGATAGATTTAACTTCTTTTTGTGGTGCTATTTCGGGTCTTCTCAGAAAGAGAGAAAGAGAGCTAAAGATTTGCAAACAATTTTATTGACGTTGTAGAATGTTGTACTTCTTGGTTGAGTCTCGAACCTGCATTAATTCAACATACTTTAAAATACAATTAGAATTTAGAACTTTATTAATATTTCTTTAACTCATTTTGTTTTGGTAAAAGTGTTGTGAAAGTAACCAAAAACAAACTTTTTAGAACATTGCAAAACGGTTGTAGCAATGCGTGGACTAATCACAACTTTTCAACCCCTTTTCTAGACGGAGCCACTCAAATGTTGAATCCAAAACCCAGCCCAGATGACTTCTCGCATCGCAGAAGTGAAAACGCAGCAGCTAAAAGATCGAGAAAAACCAGGCGTCCAAGCAGAGCGTCTCCACCGCGGCAAGAACCACCAGAAAACGATGATTCAGAAGATTCCGAGATGAGCCGCGCGACTCACAATGTTCTGGAGCGTCAGAGGCGGGAAGATCTGAAATGCCGCTTTCAACTTCTTAGAGATAGCATTCCGGAGTTAGAAGACAACGAGAGAGCGCCGAAAGTTTTGATTTTAAAGAAAGCGAGCGACTTTGTTCACCAATTAACATTGGAGGAGCAAAGACTTCTTGCAGATAAAGAACTCGAAAGACAACGAAGGATAATCCTACTCGAGCGGCTGCATATGTTGAGGCAAGGATACCCCGTGATGTGATTTTCACGCTGTGAAAGAGCAGACAGACTAATCTAATTCTACAGTAGTTTTTTGGTCAATTAGTCGAGATTATCAAATTTTGATAGTTGTTTGTATCGCCGAGAGAAAAGGCGAACCAGTACTTAATGACTGTTTTTAAAGAGCGAATTTATTTTATAAAATTATATGAAACTCAAGACTTAAAGGAAGAAATACGCCTCAATGGAACTCTTCCTTTTTGAAAACTAAGAAAAACAAAAGTCTAATTTTGTAGCTGTAAAGAAAATATCCATAGTCAAATTCTTTAAAACTCTAGGTTTGAAACCTGGATACTTCTGTGAGATAATTTTTATCAAGATTTGTGGTAATTGTAAATTTGTTCATAATTTTGAGCACTATCGAATTACGGGTTTTTTGAAACTCGCTCGCCTATCATTATTCCGTTGCATTGAGTCACTATAGTGAGTAAATTGTTGTCTGACCGCAGCGATATATCTTAATAATTGGCTTTTATTTTAAAGTTATCAAAGCAGCAAATCCTATCTCTTATTTTTGTGACTTTGGTTGCTAGGCGAATCAATGTTTTGAAAACCACCGAAACTTTCAATAAGAGTATTCCGTTTCAACAAATCGCAAAGACAAGTGTTCCCCGCCCTTTGCTTAATATCGAAAAAATTCTAGACGCGGGAACGTTTTCTTGTTCTTAAACTATTTCGTAACTAAAGTTATTCCAAGCCAAATCCCTTCTGTGAAGGGACATGTTAACCCTCGAAGGGTTAACATTAAAATGAACAGGCGACACCAACTTGAACATAAATCAATGATTTAAGACCGAACTTACTGAAACCAATCTTAAAAGGAAATTTTGTTAGAAAATTGAGAAGTCAAAATTCTGTGAGTCCTTTTAGGTGAGGGTTGATATTGTTTCGTTGCTTCTTAACGACAATTCGTCTGTTTTGTAATATTGAATTATCAGTTTACTTTGGTCGCGCCGTTTTTTTGCGTTGAGCCGAAGTTAATTTGTTCATAAGTCGTTTATGTACAAAGTTTGCTCAACCGTGTATCTAACACGCCTGTACATAGTATTATTGTATATTGGGTGAAAACGTGAAGATATCCAATTTTGTATCAAAGTCCGAAGTTCGGAATAAAACAAATCAATAAATGTAAATTGTAGATTTATCTCTTGTATCTCATACTGCTTGCGGGGTTTAAGTCAATGGCTGAAAAGCTTTTAGGGGAGGGTGTTTATATTCAGCCTTTGGTGCTTAGAAACTACCCAAAAATCTTAAACAAACTGTATACAAAACAACACTTCGCCTTTTGAATGCAAAAGATGGTTCGCTTTCATAATTCAATCAAAATAATTTCATTTGTTCTTAGCAGCGTAAAAGTTGTAACTTGTGATCACACCCAACTAAGAAGCGCATTTTCTCGCAAAGTTGAATAAGAAGCGAAAATGCTGTAGGGCCACTGCTTGGTTATCGTAATTTCAAACGGCCTCAATTTCAAACCTCATAGCGAAGACCAATAAATTAGCTTTGGTCCACCTGTCACCCGCTTTGTTCCACATTCACATGTTGAATTATGAAAAGCTATAACAATTTGCAACTTGCATTGATTTTGGAGACAAGCTAGATATTTGATTTAAGGCAATAATCCAGCACTTTTGTATCTCCTGAGACCTTACAAAGAACGCTGCTGATAATGCTAATTTATCATACGTTGAGTTCATTATCTCTCCATTCAAAACCGAAACACGTTGCAGCGTCTTTAACATATAAAACTGGACTTTATCTTAACCTAAATTGATGATTAAAATGTGTTTCTGTTTTCCTTTTTTTTTGGTTGATTTAATATTTTTTGTTGAGTGGGCGCAAGTTTGCTGACAACACTTGGGGTGAAGTGAAATCAAAAGATTCAATACAGTTGGAAAGAGTTCTATTGTCACAACCGAATTAACGAATTGCAAAAGCAACTACCGCTAACCACAATAATCTTTTCAATGCTGAACATAATTGAATTTCCTAGTTTTACAAGCCTTGCTACAAATTGCATATATTTAACTTAATAGCTAAATGAGCGTATTCTATAAGCAAGATAAAAGTTAGAACAGAGAAACTCACTTTTTACCTACCATAAAACACTACAACCAAACAAACCGGTCTTCAATGCAGTATTTTATTGTGCTGTCACGCCCAATCACATAATGAGTAAATCTCTTCATTAAGTTATCAGCCGACTTAAAGCAAAAACTGACACTTAACTTGGCACAGACTACAAAAGCTTTCCGAGCGCTTCCTTAAAATTCGTTAGAAAGTCTACTCTCAAATTAGATCTTGCTAAAAGAGAAGCGTTATCAAAACGGTTGGAGGTACAAACTCGAAACTTTTTTAAAATAACGCTCCGGAGACGTGCCCGGGCAGATATTTTAGCAATCTAGCGTTTAGACATTTTAATGTAAATTAATGGTTTGTTAAACTCACAGGTGTGCGAGTTTGTTTAGGTCAAAATGTGACGGCTGAAACATCGCTCAAGTATCGAAAGGGGAGGAGTTTCAGAGAAGTAAAAAAAAATCAGTGCCAGAGACTGAGTCTTTATGTCCGAGATTTGGTTTTACATCAACAAAGAGATGAAGTTTGCTGTTTTTATTGTCTCAAGTACAACGCACCCTTCTGAAATGCGATTTACCTGCAAATTAAGTGAAGTTGAATTATCTTCAAAAGAATTGTCAATAGTCCAAAAAAAGATTGCGTCGCAGCATCTGTAGTGAAATTAGCGTCTACCGGCAAACTTCAAAAACAATACATTTGGGAATAATTGTCGATGACGTAAATAGGGTCAGATTTCTAGAAAGATGAAAAGGCTTTTCGTTCAAAACTGATCAAACTGAAGCCGGCTGTTTAAGTGGAAAAGATTTCGATATTGGTGGAACTTGTAGATACCCGACAAAATCGCAGTGTTTTATTTGGGTTTCACTTCGTATGAAACTTTCATTGATTGCTAATATTTAAGGCGCCGAAAACTTTCCAACAAAGAGCGTCTACCGTCCATATGAAAACAAATACAAAATGTATCGCAGGATATATAATGGACGCTATCTCAGTATACGGCACCAGTTGCTTTACAATACAAACAGTATGGAATATGCTGATTACAAGATTGTAAAGAAATACTAGTGTGTGCTTTGTAGAAAATGAGGTGAAAGCAGCATTTTGACATCTTACTCTGCGTATATAATATATATAAAGGCAAGTAAGATGTCAAAACTGGATTTTACTTAACCTAAATTGAAATTTCAACTTCTTTTTTCCTTATTTGTTCCTATATATATATTAGAACAAAAGGCTAGAAGTTTGATAAAAAAAAAAGATTAAAATCGTTAAGATCCAAACGTTTTCGACATCGCCAGGGAAGTTTTATGTCGAAAACGTTTGGATTTTAACGATTTTAACATTTTTATCAAACTTTTAGCCTTTTTTTCTAAATTTTTCAATTTTAGCGATTATAATTTATTTGACATACATATCATCTATCTATTTATCTATCTATCTTTTTATCTATCTATCTATCTATCTATCTATCTATCTATCTATCTATCTATCTATCTATCTATCTATCTATCTATCT
>JAOEJI011247332.1:0-12473 GCA_025448255.1 Umimayanthus chanpuru
CTCCCCAATATTCAGTCACTAATGGTGGCCCCTCAATCTCAAAGTTGCTCCGCGGTCCCTGAGTGCAGCCTTTTCATCTACAGTAAATGCAATATAAAAGGAACATATATGAATAAACCTTCTCTATTGCCAATTTTCCTTGTCATACATACTAATTATGCAATTGTAGTTGCAAATACACATAGCACAGCCTAACATTAGTATGTGACATAGCAACAAACTCTCGGGCACTTTTAAGATTCCATGACTTTCCGTGACCTTTTTCATTAACCTTCTCGTGCTTTCCAGTGAAAGAGAAAAACCACCGAATTATCTGCATGACATTATGTATAGTTAAAAAAATGTAAAATAAATCACTTTTCACTTAAGTATTTACTTTGTTTAATTGACAAACATAATTTGATATGCTTCCACATAATTTATCATAAATCCCACTGTCTATGCTGACTCGTATGATAAGCCGACCCTCCTTATTACTAGTAGGGTAAAAAATCACTTTTTATGTTACCTTTGCGAAATTGAAATGTGGAAAAACAGTTTCAATTGAGTCAGTGCAGCACAAATTCAACAAACACTGGACGTTAGAATGGACATCGAATTTGTGTCGCATATGTGTCGAATTCAATTGAATTTAAATGGACGCATCACAAATGCAACTGTCTGAACTGGGCGTATAGTCCCCTACAAAAGGAGCTTGATTGAGATAACGATGCTTTGTTTTCTTTTTCACTCAGAAAACAACTGACTTGGTCGTTGAAGCTAACAATAAAGCAGCCAAATATGTAATCGTTTTCGGATTTGTTGAACACGGACTTAAAAAATCGTTACGTTTTTCAACTATCAAGAACTGTAACAATATATCTGCAATAAACATCTTCTTGTAAAACTATTATGTCTCGTTGTGTTCTGCTCTCTACAAACCCATAACGCTTTACGTTAGTAGTATACAAAATGCCGATTTTGACCCAAATTCTTGTGAAACCCCTCCATTCGCCTATTCCCGCTTGAAGCCTTATAAAATTCCTCCACTCGCCTATTCTCTGAGAGGTCCTTATAAAATCCCTCTATTGCACAGAGCTTGTCATCATGAGTGATGAGCGAAGGTTGCTTGAACACAGTTGGACGCATATAAAGTCGCTGGCACTCATTCAAACTGCACGTCTCGTTTCAGACAAACAAGATAACATGTAAACAATATATATTTTTAAACTGCTACAGTAATACTTCAATCTTGCAAGAAATGCTTAAGGTTCCTGGTTTGTTTTCAAGCGACCGAACGATCATATAGAAACTCTGCCGGGGCGCTGGGACAATTGCGATCACCTAAAGGGAACATTTTTGAGTTCGCATTTTTGTTTTACATCCATTCTAGTCCGGAGGATTAGAGCTAAAAAATGGCCGAATTGTGCACTTTATGATAAAAGCATGAAACTTGGCACATTGATATTAGACACCATGAGGAACGATTTGGAGATGGGAGGCATTCTTGATTCGCCCTGTAATCGGCACATGCGCAGTTCAAAGTTTGCTGTCATTGGCCAGTTCATATTTTTAAACTGCTAGCCAAAAATCGCTACAGCAAAATTGTTATCCACTTTAACTTTACAAAATTGCCCCTAAGATGACTGAATCTTCTCAAATGTTATCAAAGTTAAGTGTTTGTACAAGTGTTGAGTCATGTGACTTGCTGTCATGCTAAATCGGTTTGTAAATCACGTTAGTCCCGATAAACAATTTTATTACAGTAAATACTTTTTGCTAGAATGTTTACGATTGTTAGGAGTTAAACAAAATAATAGCCTTCTTCGGTATTATTATATATAATTAATCAAATTATAGGATATCAGTCAAACCCATATTCACGTACAGCCGTTGCATTGGCTAATTAACATAATGTTGTAATGATTGTATACGAACTGTGACTCCCATATGCTCACGATGGCCTGCGAGTGGGGTGATCAAATGGAGGTAAGTTAGCCACTTTACTTGTTACAACTCATATTTTTACTGGTGTTTTATCTGTTAAATGTGAATCAAAATTAATGGCTTCATGTTAATGATATACTTTGTGTATCCTGCTGAAAAGTTTCCAAATTATACCATTTTCAAGCCAAAGATGTGGCCACGTGGACAATTTGTTGGATCTTATGTGCAAAAATAAAAACACTTCAGCTGCGTTACATATGGTTTGTTTGAATTTAAGCCATAAAACTTTCGTGCATGGATGATGGCTCAGGACTGGGGAAAACATTCCTGCAGAGGAAAGCAAAATTCCATAAACGATGCAGACTAAAATTCAACCAGAACGAACTTAAACATGTTAAGAAACGAAAGGCTAATGCTACTGAAGCCGATGCAAAGGAAACGCTCACGCGCAGAAAACGGAGAAAGGCTCAAGATTCAACAGTCAAGTGTCTATTCTGCGAAGGTCCTACGACAAACACGAAGCCTTTACATCAAGTCGCAACGTTTGGGATTGATGCTAGAGTTCGTGAGTGTGCTGCAAACTTGCAAGATCACAACTTGATAGCAAGCAGAGCGAAGGAGATCTGATAGTGTTGGGGCTGCTTACCACACCCAGCTAGTGCTTTGTATCTTTGTACAACCGAGACAGAGATAGACCTCAGATATCTGGTAACTGTGACACATCTACCACCCACTCCATGCAACCGCATTCACTAGACTTGTGTCCTACATGGAAAGGGTTATCGAAGATGAGAAATTGCTTCCTGTTTTCAAAATGTGCAACTTGAAGAGGCGCTTCGACACAGAACTCAGTCAATTACACAAAAGTTTACCCTCAGAGACACACTCGATCCGTTTCAAGAACAAACTTCTAAGCCACTTTCCAAATTTGGAATCGCACAATGTAGGCCGTGATGTGCTTCTTGTCGCCAAGGACACTAAGGACAGTATGGGAAAGTTACTGAGACGCCTATACGTACTCGCGGACGTCGGTTAGGCGGCGGTTCTTTCTCGGGCTGCAAACATTGTAAGAAAAAATATATCAGAAACGAAATGCCCTCCCTTCAGTGGTTCATTTCCTGACGAATGTCAACAAAATTCGGTGCCTCAGTCACTACTGACTTTGGTAAGGTTGATATTGTATGGGACAGTCACCGAAGAGCCTCACCAAACTTCACAGCCGTGTTTAACTCTTGCGCAGCATTTGATGGTGTTTAACAGCTACGCACGTTGGCGTCAGGAAGCAACCGAGAACAGACATACAGAGCAAGGGGAGCCGCAACTGCCGCTCTTCATCGGAGCCTAAATCCATTCCAGGAAAAGGTCAAAAGATTTAGTGGGTACACTTTTTAGACTCGGGTTGTCCGTTTCATACGATCGTATGATTGCTCTGTCTGGGGAACTTGGAAACTGACTGCCATTAACCATTTCGAGAACCTAGGGACAGTCTGCCCACTGAAAATTAACACGGGCGTGTTCACTACGTCAGCAGTTTACAATATTGACCACAACCCAACGGCAACAAGTGCCCATGGATCCTTCCATGGGACGGATATCTCGCTGTTTCGGCATCCTGACCTCGCAAATTGGGGGACGGAGCAAACACGCACAACAGTCACCAAATCTGGCAAGAAGATTAAACAACTGCCCGATAGCTATGCTACTGTGCTTGCAATTGCAAAAATTATGAAAGACCCACCTGTTCCGAAAGTCTGTAGTCTATCTGAAAGTGGCTGCTCTTTGGCTGCTAAGGAAGTGGAAAAAGAGAAAGACTGGTGCAATCACGTTAGCGATATAATAGATGACAAGAATGGCGAGAGTACAGGGAAGGATCAGCACGTATCTTGGGCTGCCTACCACTCCACATGATCCGACATCCAATGAATGTGATTAAGAAGGCAGTAGCAGTCCTCAATCCTGGACTGGTTCCTGTCATTACTTGTGACCAGCGTCTGTTCAATCCAGTGGACGTGGAATGCGAACATGTTTTTGTAATCATGTTAGGCGGGTTACGAATAAACATGGCACTTGGAAACTTACTTGATGGTAGCGGCTGGACATCAGCACTTGATCAAGCTGGAATAGCCACAGCGGGAACCGCAGACTCTTTCCTGAAAGCAGCACATGTAAAGAGAACAGCTCGTGCACATCCGATCACCGCCTGTGCGCTCTTCAAGCTGCGGCAACAGTCATACGCCGACTACATGCATTTTCTCAAGAACAAAGTGATGTCTTGCCCTTTGACGAGTGGTGTGCTCTGAGATCTGACCAGAGTCCACAGTTTTACTTCTGGCAGCTTGTTCTGAAAACGGAGTTGAATCTTTTTACCTGGGACAGGTATGTGTATTTGATCATCTCAGAGGATGTAAATATTGGGATGCGGCTGACCTCAACAGTTTGACTTAGTAGACATCGGGGCCCTTAAAAATAATTGGCGTGCCCAGGCAAAGATTTGGGAAACTATATTTAAAAGTTATACAACTACCAAAAATGTTTTTCTCTTGTTGGTTCAAAAATACCTTATTTAGTATTTGTACAGCTACCGTACATACATTTGTGCTCGTGTACAATACGAACCTTAATTTCGAAGCTTGTTAACGCGAGTGCTTTCATAATGTTATCAGAGTAGCAGACGTGCTTCGTTTACTTCAGACCCATCATTTTAAGGATTAAGCAACATAGGTTTAACACTGAAAGATGTGGACTGTGAGTTTCATTCTACTTTGGTTGTCTGTGCGAAACGTTTCTTATGATTGTCTACCAGGAGTGCAATCTGAATAATCAGATGCAGTGCGCTAAAGAAGAAGCACTCGGATTCGGGTTGACGGAAAGAAGAAGATTCTCGGGAACTGGCAACAGTTCTTAAGGGAGGACGGCAGCAAGACAGAGCTTTTCCGTTTGATCAGTCAGCAAGTGGCAAAGCAGCATTGCAAATTTCCTGGATTGGTAAATATCACTGATGGCGAAGACCTCAATTGTTCGCAGGCGCTCGATACAGAGTTTATTTCTCCTTGCACACACGAAGACGTAGATTCAAGGATGATGTTGCATGCTGCAGACGGAGCAAAGCAAGGATACAAGAATATACTGATTCGAACAGTCGACAGTGATGTTGTTGTACTTGTAATTAGTTTTGCAAACCGCATTGAATGCGAGAAACTGACTGTTACTACAATTAACCATTGTTTTATCATTGTAATTTACTTTCGCTTTGTTTGAGACTTTAATATCTCAAATCCTTAGGGATTAACTGGCTAAGTAACTAGAACACTTTAGAAGCGATGTTCAGTCAGTTTAAAACTTTCCACTTGGGAAGGTAACTCGATATTTCCACTTGGGAAGGTAACTCGATACTTCCACTTGGGAAGGTACTTGAGAAATACAGTCCACTTGGGACAGCGAACATTTTGAGTGGCCAAAACTGATGTATACGTCAGTACGTTAGCACGTTAGCAAGTCAACAAGTTATCAAGTTAAGTGAAGTAGAAGGATAACAACACCAACACTGACTGTGGCGTTTGGTATTGGAAAATCTTTCAGGTACCTGGATGTATCCCGCATGGCATTGATGTTAGGCAACCGTAAATCTCACGTTACCGGCTGTGATACGACACCGTATTTCGCTGGGAGAGGCAAACGAACAGCTTGGACAACGTGGGGCAAGTTTACCAATGTTTCTCCTTCACTGTGCAAACTCGCCCAGGCACCAACCGCAGCAGACGTTGAGGAGGTCATTCCAGAAATTGAAAGATTCGTCGTACTTATGTATGACCAAGGCCGCTCGGATGACAGTGTGAACAAGGCACGGAAGACTCTATTCACCTCTAAGAAAAGAGAAATAGAGAACATTCCACCGACCCAGGACGCCCTCCATCATCATGTTCTCCGGAAAGCTTACCAGGCTGGCCATTTGTGGGGCCAGGCGCTTCTTAGAGCACCGTACCTTCCCAGCCCAGCTGATTTTGGTTGGACCCGAAAGGATGCACAGCCCGGGTGGGAAGTGCTATGGATGACCCTACCACCTGCTGGGGTAGCATGTCGGGCGGTTATCAAGTGTGACTGTGTTAAGGTCTGCAGAGGACGGTGCAAATGTGTTAAAGAGAACTTGTCGTGCACATTGCTCTGCACGTGCGGTGGCTGCAAACAAGAGAGCTAGTGTTTGAGCACGCGAGACGTGTCTATCAGTGTTATGTACTTAATTGCCGTACTTAAGTTGTACTGAATTCGAAATGGCTGTGTAGGATAGTATATATTTGCCTTGTCTTGTAAAAAGTTATTTTGCAATGTACACAGATCCAGAAAAACCATGCTGTTTATATTAAAAGAAGTTCTGAAGTTTGGAAAAACGATGCATTCATTGTGTTGGAGGTTTCATAGGGCTTACTCTGACAGTTTTACTATTAATGTTTTTATTAATTCTAGAAATTTAAAAAGCTTTCGCAGAGAGAATGATTACTTACGTTCCACCACAAATTAGCATTAACATTGCTGAGGGGGTGGGGTGGGGGTGGTAATTGCAGTGGGAATGGGTGTGTATTTTATTTGTGGCACAAAATATTTGAGTTTTAAGTCTTACTATAATTTCTGTTTTATTATAGTGTAAAAAACACGGCATCATTCGGTATTAATTAATTGACGTCATACATAATAATGTAATTATGCAAATTATATTGGTCGTCGAAATTTGATAATTTTTGGCCATAAAATACCTCAAATATTATTGTGTTTATAGCATTTTTTATTACCTTAGCAAGTTCAGTATGTAAGACAATTTTATTTAAAATTTGTTCGGTCAGTTAGATGAAATATTGCTTAATATTGTCAATTTGAATAATTAAATGGTGGCCATTTTTAAGCAATTGTTGCCATGGAAACAATTTCCGTGATTGCCTCCCATCTCCAAACTCTATGGTATCAAGTGAGCTATTGATGTGCCAAGTTTCATGCTTTTATCATAAAGTGCACAATTTTTTCACTAATCCTCCGGACTATTCTTTCTTGATTGCATAATATATGTTTTGGTTGTAGTGTTTGGCTTTCTCGCCTTTGACATGTCTTGATACTAAAACATTTTAAAAACTCTGATGTGAATACGAACAAGTTAGACTTCAAAGTAAAAACTTAAAAATTGCTAAATTCAAACTATAAACTTAACAACAAAAGACACATATGACTCCGTGGCGCAACGGTAGCGCGTCTGACTCCAGATCAGAAGGTTGCGTGTTCAAATCACGTCGGGGTCATTTACGTTTTGCATTTTCTCTTTAGTTACCTGTAATGAATTGCGCCAAGTGTCGCAGAGGACACTAACAGAAGGTTTTCCTTTCTGGTTAGACTGTGTAGCTGCTGTTTTTTGAGAGGGAAGAGCAAGCAATCGAAATAACCGCCATATAGGATGCACGAGCCAAAGGAAAACTGGAGAGAGAAAAAAATGAAAGCGAGGGGGAAGGGAGAGAGGAAAGGAGGAGAAAAATAGCCTGCCCGGAAAATAGGCATTTTTTGTTAGTCTGTCCACAGAGGGACGGGAAATATGACTGGCTGATTTTTTTATCGATCTGTCAGCAGTCGTCAGCACGCGGCTACAAAAGTCAACTGTGCATTTTATTCTTCGTAATTTGTGTTCCAAACTGGCGAATTCACAGGAAACTTTCTGAATGATGCGATCGACGTTGCTGTCGATTCCATAAACGATCTGAAGAACAGTGTAGGAAGTATAGTACTGAAACAATAAGCGACTTCGTTTGCTGGCTGAAAGAACGAGAGCTGTGGGTTTCAGTTAAAACAATCATGACCTCTTCCGCTCCCCCTCCCCCTCGCATTTTTCCTCTCTCCAGATCTTGCTCTTTCCCCCAAAAAAGAATCCGCTATGCAGGCTCCTTTCTACCCTGATAACAGAGGTTTTTTCTGGCACGCGAAAAATGAAGAGAAGAAAAACCTCTGAGGAGATCATGTCAAAATCCTGTTGAGCATGACGCAATAGAACTTTAGAAAGAGGCGAGAGCCCAATCTCTTCTCTGGCCATTTTGATAAGGCGGGCACCGTTTTGGCCAGCAGATATGCACACAGTTCATGCGCGAGAATGATGTGAGGGGCTAAAACCGGTTACACAACCAGTTTGACCAGTGTGACTAGTCCAAACTCCTGGACGACTTATCGCGTATACTCAACAGGATTTTGACACGATTTCTTCAGAGGTTTTTCTTTTCTCTCCATTTTTCGCGTGCCGGGAAAAATCTCTGTTATCAGGGTAGCTCCTTTCTGGTCTGTTCTCTGCTTACTGTGCTGCTTCATTGCAACCCCTGCATCCAAATGCATTTCGTTCTTTTTCCACCGCGCCCCTGATTCTCCCTGTCTCTTTTAGCTCTTTACATGTTTCTAACCGGCAACAATATTTTATTTACACTCATTTTGCTGTTCTATAATTACAAGGCTTGAAATGAAATAGTATGAGTGTTAGTACTCCAGATGTAGTAAAAACTAATCGAGTCTGGAGTCCCGTTTACAACTCTTTGGAAATGTTTTTGCGGTCGAAAGAAGAAAGCTATTAAAGATTATGAAAGATTGTTAAACATTATACACACATACAACGGCACACACACACACACACAAACCACAAGATCAAATTCTCGGCCCCTGAATTATCTCAAAAATATCGTTTTGCAGCATTCATCATTCTTGGCTGGATAATGCGATTTTAGTAATTAAATCATATATCGGCGATAATACATCCAACAGCTATTTTCAGAATTATCTTTTAGAAAAAGCACTTAAATCGATATATTGCTGAGGAAACAAACAGATGAACTCAGTTTCTTGAACTTTTCTTCTTGCAGGTTTACCACGCCTCAATGTGATATTCCTGGATTTCTGCTATTGCATAATTGTAACAATGAAGCTTAAAAAATAGCAGCAGTAGAAAATTGTGTATTTGTTTTGTGCTAGTTCAATAAAATCCGGCAAATGTGCCTAAGAACTTAGCATAAAATCCAATATATCACAATGCTGGTTTGACTTCCACCATCAAAACTAACTTTGTTAAAGCCTCGAATGCTAAATATGTGCTATATCTTCTTTCTTCAATTTAATAGCTTTAGGCACTAATTGCTTCTTTGACTTAACTTCTTTTTAAAGTAACCGTGAGAAATCACCGTAGCCTTGCAATGACTAAAGCTAAGAAATTTCAACTTGAACATACATATATTTCGACATCTCAAACAACATTGAACAACAACTATCATTTTGTTGTGTCGCACACCTACTTACTTGCTCCGAAAACAACTCAGTTAAAAATTTTTGGTTTTGAACTTGTCGTCAAAAGTCCTACTGCCGAATTGGCGATCTGAGTCTGGAGAATAAAGTTGAAAAGCTCAGCGAGTTAAGGTAGGTATCGCTAGTGAGATCAATCTTTAACACAAATTTTCTTGTCATAAACCAAAGTTGAAATTGGTGTTTTCACTCTCATTAAAACCAACTTTTCGATTCCGAGAACTATGTTGCTTTAAACAAAAACTGTCTAAATACACTTCTATTTCTAATCTTCAATATTTTCTCTACGATACAAAGGTTACATTTTTATATTTTAGTCTGTTGGATCGCGTCAAGCGTGAAACGGCAGTAACAAAATTTAACTGTTAACATGTGGTTTTGCGAAACTGAATGTTATAATATGTATTAAAGGCTAAAAATTGTTAAAAGTTTCAGAGTTAAAATAAAAAAGTTTTAAGAGTTAATAATCAAAAATTTTAACTGATATTTAAAAATGTTTTACTTTTTTTCTGTCTCCATTTATTTACCCTCCCAATTAATTAACTAAGCATAATTTCAAATTTTAGTCTGATGATCGCGTCAAGCATGAAACTGCAGTAACAAAATTTTAACTGATATGTTAAATGTTTTAAAAAAATGTTTTCTATCTCCATTTAATTTAATTTCTATATTTAAGAAGTTTCATCCGTGTTTAGGCAAGAAAAGTTTACATTTATTGGACCGTTTTTACATACTTTTGAAGTTTCAGTAATCAATCTCGAAGACAACAACTTTAATTTTACCAAGCTGTTTTCCAATACGAACTCGCCTTTCGCATATTTCAATTTCCGATTCTTTCTTCAATTCAAAACCAATTTCAAATGAACAAATTTGACAAAAAGATCCTTCGAGTATTTTAGTGCTTCTTTAACTCAGTTTTAGAAGGCAAAAGCTCAGATGTAGAAGACAACTCGTATATATTGTAGTTCAACACTGACTTCAATAAAAATAATTACGTTTCGCACACTTCGATTTCAGATTTGGGTATTTCATTTAATACCAAGAGTTCCAGGTTTTATTTTAAGTAAATTTCAAAAGAACAAACTATATGAATAATCTCTGTTGTCCAATACTTCAATATCGCAGCTCCGTATCTAAATATAGAGAACAAATTATGGTTATATTGGGTGTTTTTACACCAGAGCTTGAATTTTGCTGAGCTAAGTTGGAGCTTAGCTAAGATTTTTTGCTTAGCCGTTTCACCTGGGTAATGATCAGTGGCCTCTAATCAACTGAAAGTGAATCGCACGTGCAAGTATCATTGATGTCGGGGCAACTTGTTCATTCATCCATTTGCAATTGATTGCAACATGGAGGAAACATTTGGCGTTGATTGTTTGTGGAACCGCGTGCACGTAATACTGGAACCATACGAACCAAAACAATTCAGTGATATTCAAAGTACTAAATTTTAGCAACGTTCAACAAAATTCACACTTGCAGATCGAATTTGATGTGGAAAGCTGAGCAACATTTTTCAAAGTTACCATATTTATCAATAAAGCCGTGCTTTATAACGCCCGGACAATAGTTCATTTTAAACTGAGGTTGGACATGTAGTGGTAGTAGTAGTAATCTTTATTTCGCTACTCCTAACACTTTCCTTAATCGTTAGCGTTTATGCTGGTTATTTGTACTATTTCGTACCAATTAGAAATTCGTACCAATTAGAAAAAACTTCTCTTAACGTTGGTGCTTCTCCAAAAGACGCTTAAGGCCTAATTTTGTGTTCATAAACTTTGTCTCATTAGCGATGGTTTATCCGATCTCTTATGGTAGAGTATAAGCATGACCTACAACACGATATGTTATTTAGTTCAGTCGTTTAGAACGAATTTATTTTGATTGGCACCCCTTCTCCTCTAACGAAATTGAACGGTCCAGCCCTTTTCTACTAAATTCACGTTCTCCATACTATATTCAACTACCTAAGATAAGCAATATTTCCTCTCACGAACCAACATGCACTTATGCTCGACAGACACTGCGGTGGTTATACGAGGAGATGGACAGTAAACTTCTCATATTTTTCCTGGCTGTCTTTTGACTCATTTCCAAGGTTTTGTCTCAAGGGAAATGTCGGGCTGTGGTGGAATACATGTTTCGTTTGGTAAGTACTGTCCTGTGAGCCCCTGTGTATTCTATCACGGGTTTTATCTCAAGGGACATGTTCCCCTCTGGTAGAATACATGTATTCCTTTTGTGAGTATTGTCCAGTGTGCCTTGTGACGGGTTTTATCTCAAGAGAAATGTCCCCCTCTGGTATAATACATGTATTCATTCGGTGACTACTGTCCTGTTGCTCTATGAAAAGTTTTATCCAAAGGGAAGTGTTCCCCTCCGGTAGAATACATGTATTCGTTTGGTGAGTACTGTCCTGTGTGTCTTATCACTGGTTTTATCTCATATATAGGGAAGTGCATGTTTCCCTCTGGTACAATACATGTGTTTGTTTGTTGAGTACTCGGTCCTGTATGTCACGTGAGGGGTTTTATCTCAAAGGAAGTGTTCCTCTCTGGTAGAATACATGTATTTGTTTTTTGAGTACTGTCCTGTATGTCATGTGACGGGTTTTATCTCAAGGGAAGTGTTCCCACCTGGTAGAATACATGTGTTCGTTTGGTGAGTACTGTCTTGTCTGTCCTGTGACGGGTTTTATCTCAAAGGAAGTGTTCCTCTCTGGTAGAATACACGTATTTGTTTTTTGAGTACTGTCCTGTATGTCATGTGACGGGTTTTATCTCAAGGGAAATATTCCCCTCCGGTAGCATACATGTATTCGTTTGGTAAGTACTGTCCCATGTGTCCTGTCACGGGTTTTATCTCAAGGGCATTGCTCTCTGGCAGAAATCGCGAATTAAGTTGATATGTACTGTCTTGTGTTTCCTACAACGAGTTTTATCTCAAGGGAATTGTTCCCCTCTGGTAGAAATCGCGTATTCGTTTTTTGAGTTCTGCCCTGTGTGTCCTGCGACGGGTTTTATCTCAAGAGAAATATTTCCCTCTGGTAGAATACATGTATTCGTATGGTGAGTACTGTCATGTGTGCGCTGTGAGGTTTTTTTATCTTAAAAGAAATGTTGCCGTCTGGTAGAATACTGTGTTCATTTGGTGGGTACTGTCCTGTGTGTCCTGTGAAGGGTTTTATCTCAAAGGAAATGTTCCCCTCTCGTAGAATACATAATTCGTTTTATACCGTTTAC
>JAOEJI011249554.1:0-12460 GCA_025448255.1 Umimayanthus chanpuru
GTGTTACTTAAAAATTCTTTAAATTGCAGTAGACGCGCGGAAACTTGATGTGTTCATTGATAGCATTCTTGTTCTTGTTTTATTTATCAAGGCTTGTAAAGGGAGGGGTGAATGTTAAGTAACAAAGTTCCTATAGGAAGCACACATGTACACGGGAGGAGTGGGTATCAAATAAAAGGTTCCTTAGAACAAGTAGTGTAAAGGAAGGGGCTAGTGTTGAGTAATAGCGTTGTTAGAAAATGGAAATGTAAAAAATAATAATGAGTCAAAGCTACCAGTGTTAGAAACCTTGTCGTGGGAAGCGTGTGAAAGTAGCAATATATCTAAAGCAACCTTACTTGGCACTCGGTTGATAGCTCGTAGAGGCCTCAGCACACGAAAGGCGCGGATGATTGTCAAAACTGAATCATTTCCTAGCATCGCAGTCTCGATTACACTGTGGAGCATGAGCAATGAGTTTTCAGTCAAGTATTGTATGGTAGGATAGGCTTCTAGAGGAGATGTTATATTGAACTCTAAACTCTGTAGTGCTATTTAACGCATGCATAAGGTGAATGTAAGTGCGACAGTGCGTCACTTTGAATTGTTCAGAATGGCCAAAAGACGTAAAGATCTACAAACTGCAAAGAAGTTCCTTAAAGGGGGACATCTTTCAAAACACCTTCTGTTACCAGAAAAGAATATTTTTTTATGTATTCCTATAACGTAACATAACTCTCTTATTTAAATGTAAGACTGAACGCTTCCGCAGTAGATTTTTTCCCTAGTGCGACTAAATTGCTTAGGGTAACTGTACTATTTAGGATCAGTTTTCTTAGCGACAGGTACTTTAGTATTGTGCCATTGTAAGCAAATATTTTTAGCAATTGTATACCAGTCCCAGTGTTTTAGTTGTTATTTAGTTAAAACAACCTACTCTTGTAAACATATTTCTAAATCGTTATAACGCGGTAGTACGTCAATAAAACAACTCATTTTTGACAAGTTTTAGGTATAGTATGTTTAGATGCGAAAAAATGAGAGTAGTGGAGAGGAAGAGAATGGAAGCAAAATGCAGTAGTTTAAAATCAAATTTTCTTGTTTGATGATCCAATGCTTTCTGCACACGCTTGCAAAGCTCGACTGGCATTTTTCAGCAGTAAATTACAGCACAATGCTTAAAATCTTCAGACACAAAATATCCACAACGTTTCTGCGCAGTTTGAGATTACGTTTGTTCAAATTATGCAGTCAACCAGCTGGTTCTTAAGTAATCTTGCTAACTAAAGGGCTTTCTGACTGACCGTTAAACTTAAACGTAAGAGTTCTTTTTACATCATTGCTGTTGATGTTATTAAAATCAATGACAACAGCTAAAGAACAGCACAACAACTTGCAGTCTAAGGACAACTCACCCCACGAGTACGATGACGAAATCCAGTCTGTTCCACTTGTCTTGCAAATAACCTTTCTTTCCTACCACTCCCATCGCAATCATCTTGATCACCATTTCCAAGAAAAAGAAGGTAAAAACGCATATCTCCAAGACCTCCAGCGCTTTACATTTGCAAGTCCTGCATTTGTTGTCAAAAGGGTCGTACATCGCCAGCGTGATGCAGTTGGTCATAATGACAAACATACTGATCCTTTCGAACCAAGTGCTCACAGTTAAGAAACTCTAACTAACTTTGCATTTGAGAAAAGTCTTAGAAAGGTAATTTTCATTTTTAATAACAACAGAAAATCGAGTATGTTGTTTGTCTTCTTTGTCGGGGATATATAGTGTAAATTCAGTTTGGGGATCGCGTTGGATGTATTAATTTCAGTACAAACGCAAAAACACGGACTTAAATGTCGTTGAGTAAATACTAAAAGGATCGTGATCTTTATTAGCTAACACGTTACAACTTTTTCAACTGAAATGAAGTTTTATGACCCAAGAGTCACATTTGTCTGTTTCCAGCTGTGTTAAGATATATGATCAGTGTTACAAAACACATTTATTGAACATTATAGAAATTTTAACACATTAACATTACCCTAACTTTTACTCTAGCCCTAGCTCTAACCCTAATGAGCTAATGTGTCTAAACTGTGCCGGGTCCAAACCAATCCTATACCTTACCCTAACCCTAAACCTAATATAACCTTAAGCCCAACATTTAACCTTAAAACTCTAAATCTAACCCTAGCCTTAAGTTGACCTTAAACCCTAAACCTATCCCTAAATCAATTCTAATGTTATCGCTAACCTTAACGTAACCTCTTTATTTTAATCGATTCATTGACTCACAACTTATTGACTAATGGACTCATAAAACAGCGTTACTCTTAGGGAATAGTCTAGAAATTTTATAGTTAAATTAAAAATAGTTATAAACATTATTTGCCTAATAATATCGTCGTACTGACAGTTCCCCCTACGTTTTCTTGGCCAGCTGTTTTATTTCCCGTGAAGGCAGTCAAGGCAAGAAAAACAACCAACAATTTTTAATTACTTTGGTCGTCATTTGCAGAACGATAATCAAAACTAAACCGTTATTTAGTTTTTTATATCCAGAGAAGAAACAGTTATTTACTGAAAACGACGAAATGGTTTGTCTTTACCAACACGATTTTTTAAAATTCTAACATAACGACAAATGGTGTTTAAAAGGAAGCTTCAAAGGATATGGCCAGCGAACGAGGCGAATGAGCCATTTACGAAGGACTTGATCCTTTGGTAACACGAAACATGAAATAGTTTCCACTTCAATAGTGTTCTTTGAACTGTAAGTTTCTGGTTCGGTGGTGGAAGTCGCCGTCTGATCGTGCGAGGAGCTTTCATCTCTGTTGGCTTCAACGTTTGATATTTCTTCAGACATACTAAGATGACTTTAAAGTGGTAAATGTACCTAGCTGAACATTTTACCCGAGTCCAGGAGCATATCTTTTTTCTTTTACAATTGTATCCAGCACTTTGTTTCTTTTCCTTTTGTTGTTAGAAATGGTAATCAGTAGCTATCCTGGAGTCATTGCTTTCTTCTTGTTGCTTCAAGGAAAATGTGTTTCCTCATGTAACTAAAACATCCCGATTAAACTATGTACTTGGCAAACATCTTCAATATCCGATAGTCCAGGTTGAAGGACTCCAAACACGATTAACGGTGAAAAATTGTATAGTCGGCGTGGTAGCTCGTCCCAGCTATTAGTACAACCTTCATTATAGCTCCAGCATTTTAGTTTGTCAGTCCAGTCATGTCATATTGTTCATTAAATCAGCTCCTTCTTCTGAAAATAAAAGGTACTATCACATATCAGAACAACGAGGAAACTATTTTCGAGTAAAGTTTGGGAAATTGACGAGGCTATGAAAGTTACCTAACTACTAAAACTTTGGTTCTTTTGCATTGAGCGATCTTTTGTTCGTTTCGTCTCTTTGATCTAAAAAGCTGTAACGAGCTGCTGATGCATCTATTCAACGAAGTATTATTTTTCTGAGAACAGGTGGAAAGCTAAATTTCTATTTTAAAAGCTTGATGTTTTCAAAAGCAAAAAGAAACATGTTCAGATCTAACAATTTTACAAAATCTGTCAGCGGGAAGCAACCGAAGGGGGTAGAACATTTTAACTAGTACTGAAAAGACGGTTGTAATCTTGAATCTCACCAACGCGCTAACTGGGTTGTTGTATTCACGGGAACCGATGTATAAGAATAATTATGTATTATTAACAAAATGTTTGTTTTGCTGAGAATTTAATGGTACAAACACCAACATGCGATAGTGAATACTGATATTTGAGGTTGATAGGAAGATTGTGACTGCAGCTGATTTACATGAGTCATCTAAAATACTTTAGAAACTGTCAAATTGGATGTTTTTAGAAGATCGTGCTGAGCGATCAATCTAGATAAGTAATTGTCTTTACGCAAAGCTCAAAAACATTTTAGAGAATGACTTCATTTTGTCATTGTATGTATGTATTTATGCGAGGTCTTAGGCCTCCTTTGAGGAATCTTTCCTCCTGTGATCGATCGAACAGGAGACTGCATACATCGACAGTGCATTAATAGAACATGTCAGTGTTGACATGAATATTTTTATATACATCCAATTTTTATTTTGAATGTTTTGGACGTAAGAAAGTCCAGCGACGCGCAGCACCTTTTAAATTCCGCGTCTGATTACTATAGCTTCGAACCTGGTTCCAATACTTAACTCCTAACAAACATTTGATGGCAATAACCACAATACAGAAAAGAAGGTGGCGGTCTGATGTTGGTCAAGGATACTTTAACTCTCTATCTTCATGAATAACTCACCAAATCCACCCGAAACAGTACATTTTTTTAACGTTATGCAAGAAACAATGTTTACAAGTATATATAAATTTATTCCCAAAGCTTTTACTGCCTTGAGCGGTCTGTCTTCATAAATAATTGAGGTTCTAAAGTTTCTCGAAACATATCTAAACTGGTACTTACGCATGCGCTTTGCCAATAAATGCACCTCAGCAGTAGTGAAGTTTTAGAAGAACGTTCATTTTGACGACTAGTACTCGGGTGAATGTTCTTTTATCTCTTCGGATTTCAGCATCAGATGTTCTTAAAAAATTAGGAAGTTTTCATTTGGGGGATATTTTTGCTGTCGAGCGTAAGCGGGACAGCGAATTATTCTTGACGAATTCCCAAATGTGTTACCGCAAAATTTCTCGATTTGTGTGGATTCGTTCGTTCGTTCCGTCTGTTTTCCAGTATTTTGCCCCTTCCTGGTATAGGTATCCCCCATATCAGTAATATTTCTGTCACACAATGTTAGTCACGACTTGTGCACGTGCTTTTCTTTGCCTGCTGGTTTTAGCTTCAAGATGTATTATGTCAGGACAGAAGCTATAAATTTCTTCGCTTGCGGAACTGTTCAACAGGGTGATAAGCGATTTAGTTCCTTATCTAGCGGAGTACGGCAATATTTCATGGGTCTATTGGCCTTGTCGTTCGAACGACTCGGTTCGGCCAGTTTGCCAGTGGACTGCAGAAAATGTCAGTTGGCGACAAAATGTTTGGGTTCTTTGCAGAAAAGGTTGATACCTGATACAGAAATGCTCTCGATAAACAACCCTTTGTTGTTTTTGTTGTTTCTTCCATGTGAGGAAGTGCTCCACAAAACGAATTTGGAGATTAAAACCAAGTTGGTAGCAACACAGCAAATATTCATCATTTTTATTCATGATTGTTTTACATGTATTTAAGTGGATAGCCAGAAAAGGAGAAAATGGATGGACGATTTGCGATGTTCTTCGATCAGTCTGTCCAATGTCATATGTCATACCTCACTTGGGCGTAATAAAACCGATGAATTTAATAAATTGGGTCTATAAAATTTAAATTTGAAATTAACTGCCTTGTGCTCTGCCACAGGGGGATAAAATCTCGACAGCACTTAACTTACCCGTGGTAACTTCCAGTTAAATATTATATTTTCCATTCGTTTGAGGCTTTGGCCAAATAAAATGTTAGTGCCCACATTTCAAAATTACTGTTGCATTTAATTTTAACTTAACATATTGCATATTTGAATAATTATTGGACAGTTGCTCAATTCACACACACTTGTAAAGATTCCGATTAGTTTAACCGGCTGCTTAGACGGTCTCACTACAAAAAATAAAAGTGCGTGCCGTAATTTTTTTTGAAAAAATTTACACGAAAGGCAGGTATTTTTTTGTTGGCCTTACAGTAAAATTGTTAAGTTTGCCAGCCTAAAAAGGAGATGATCTTTCATGCTTTCTACATACGTTTGGTTTTAAAGCTTTTGCCGAACTAGCACTTTAACTAACTGATCTAAATGAGCATCACTCTATAGTTAAGTAACACTTTTTCAGTTTTTAAAAAAAAACAAAAAAATAAGTCTACTGCTTACCTTTAGCTTCAGTGTACTCTTAAACTCTGGGCTTTTTTTAACCTCCACGTTCTTTAAGTGAAGTAAAGTGAAAAGGATCAGGAATGGTTTGAACTATACCCTGACGCCAATGAGACTTCTACATCTTTGATATTTCAGCGTGACTATAATTGTGAAGAACAAAAACAACTTGATCGAGATATCGATGGTAAACTGACAAGAGAGCAATTACTTTATGATTCACTTTGGTAGATTACAGCAAAAGTGGGTGAGTATCTAAGATAACATCCTGAGTTTGTGTTATCACAAAATTGAAGTTGATAATAGCTTCGAGCTAATCAAGCAACCTGAATAAAGTATAATGGAAATATATTAGCGTATAAATGCAACTCCCAACCCTAAAACTCAGATAGAAACTTGTTAAATATCCTTGAATCAGTCGTGTTAAAAATAAATATTTTCAGGTGAAAACTATGATAGATATATCAAATTTTTACTGATGACCTTCACTTTCACATGAACGACAATAAAAAAAACTGTGACACTTGAGTTACAGTTAGACGGATAATAATCTCATTATCCCTGCTGCGGTGAGGTTGACTTGGATCGCGGTATACAGTTTTTTTTTTTATGCAAACCTTTTATGGAACGTTGAGGAATAAAAAGTCCAAAACTTAAGAAAATAATGTCACCAACACATTGAAGCTGATGATAAATAAGAATTTTATTTTTTTGTGGAAAATGGAAAGAATTATTCTTGTTGTTCTGAAAGCAAAACATCGATATCATAAAAGATTATCTCACTTCTGGCTCTATGGCAAACCAAAACAAGTTTACGGTAATCTCCAAACGCGCAAATTGAATATTTCTAAAAATTTAGAACTTATTAATGGCATTTGTGGCGAAAGTGATCAGGAGCAGTTCAGAACATTCAGTTTAACTTTCCAATTAATTGTTCTTATATTAAAATTACTTTTTAAAAAAATATGTTTTCAAATGGCCAACGTTTTCATTGTTAAAGTGGTATGAAGTTCTTAGACTTAGTATAAATTGTTTTGACGTTTTGAAATTGCAAAAGTAGTTTTAAGAATTGACCGATCGAAGAAATTTTCTTCCACTACTAAGTAATAATACACAGATCGTCAGTACAAGCTCTGCATGTCTCTGAAATGGATTAGACATCCATTTGGAACTGACAACGAGATCGAGAATAGAGTCGAGTTTTTGTCAACATGGTTTGAACGGCATACATTTGAGTATTTAGCTTTTTTTATGTCACCGGTTTGATATGGTAATCTAGCTGATAGCTGGGAAACTGTCTCTACTCTCTAGGACAGTGCAGAAAAAGTGATTATTTCATTTATTTTTGCGAATACAAAACTGCCATTAAAATATTTGATCTCCAATAAGAGACAAAACAAAACAGAAAGAAACCTTTTGAATGATTGGTTACTTTAATTCCGTTTACAACAGATTACCTTCGTGCATAAACGTTTTCCACAAAAGAGGAAACGACTCTACGAATTAAGCTTTAACATTTATCAAAATGTTTTCCACTTAGTCAATTGCCATATAGTGTTGTGGTGATGTCTTCAAACTAATTTGCATATATTTTGAAATGTAAAGTATGACCGATTTGCCCAGTTGGCGAAAGCGGAACTAAATCATTCTGGAAAACTTTGTTTTCGAATATTTTGACTTAAGTTTTGTTAATGACACTTTTTATTGATTATTTCGATGCTTTTACTCGTGCTAAAATGGTTGTCTTTTTGGTGCGCGTTCACTCCTTTGTGTCATGTAGTTGGTTTAATATTTAATTCCATTGACATTTAGGCTCTAAGTGAAACCTATAGAGAGCTGTCGTCGTTGCGAAAGCAGCTTGTTCTTGTAAATTAATAAATGCGCAAAAATATTGTAAATTTAAGTGGTCGACTTTTTATCAGAGAGAACCATCTCTAATGGCAAAAGAAAATTATGCTCAATAAATTTAAAATTAAATATTTCACAACAATATTATATTTGGATCTCATTTTTTACGAGTCTATTCATTTCCACAAGCTTGTGTTTTTGTTTCAGATACGGTATTCTATAAATATCGTATGAATTTTGGAAACGGCGTTCCTTATCTCTTGCACGATACTCGTGACTGAGCTGTTGGCTCTTTTATGCGATTTCGACTAAGAAGAGTTTATGTAATTTTATCTGTAAAACAATAAATGACCAAGCTCGCCGGCGACACTTTTAGCTCTTAAATTGTAATTTCGAAGAAAATTCGATTAATTTTTGAAGGCAATGATAAAATAGTCATAGGTTTTCGAGACGTAAAACTTCGGAGCCGTTCGATTTCAGAATTAAACTATTAAATACTCTAAAAGAAATACATCGAGTACTTACGTTTGTAGGATCGAAAGTCCACTAACCGCTTAGCTTGTAATTTGTCTCTTGTTTCTCATTCAGCCCTGACTTTATGTTTATGATAAGTCAAGTTATTATGAAATTTAATAACTTCGTTTGCCATCGGCAAAATTTGAGAAACCAAAAACAAAACCTATCCCCAAGGGCTAAGTTGGGCTTGAGTGATCGCCAAATGTGATAAACTAGCTACACGGCTGCGCTAAGCAGGGCAAAATATACCCACCAATCGGTTTGCAATACTCTGCCGTCATTAATCACTAAGGATAATATTGCAGGAAGCAGCTGCTAGAGCTACCGCTAACTGCATCAGATGAAGCTCCACGCTTTCTGTTGAGATGACATGTACTCAGCGAGCTTTTCAAATGACACTCCGGTATTTTTTGCCAATAGCCGTTAATCAAATCAATAGCGTCTCCGTTTAGAACTATCAGTAAAATGTTAATACAGTAAGGCAAAGCTGTAAACCATTGGCATTATGAACTGACGTGGTAATTTATACAAGAGATATGCAGTATGATTTCTGGCTCGCATTTAGATATTGATAAACAAATCTTGATAAAGAAGATATACAACAGAAAAAACATCAACACGTTCGTTGCGCATCAAGTCTTTAATAGTACTAAAAAACAGAATCTAAAAACGAAGATAAAAACCAAAATTTCGTAGAGAGCTGCTAACTATGGAGAAAATGAATTATTTTAAAGCGTTAAACAGCCGTGCAAATATTTATCAATAATAAATACAATTACCTGAACGGCACTTTGAAGTGCTACTCCGCAGTTTCCATTAAGGAACTGTCGGGAAATCGACTTTATTGAAAAATTGAGCTGCTGAGTACTGAACAGATGGAATGCGATTAACATCCTCGGAAATTGTAATTTTTTTAAAATCTTTTCTTTTAAATTTTTTTCAGCTGTTTTCGAGAATTATGTCTCTCTTAGTAATAAGACAAATCAGATTTTGCTATTCAAACTTTCGTGATGTAAATAATACTATGACATCTTTGTCTTGTTCCCGAGCGAGGTAGAGGCTTCCTTATAAGTCTTACTTTTTCAAGAACAGAAGATTCTAGCCGAGTCTGACACGTCGATAAAAAGCAACCTGACTAAACTTACAAACAGCAAGAAAAATATACAAAAGGCAAGATCTTCAAGTTAACTGTCTTGCTTTTCTTCACCTACTGCTAAAGGTCAATCGTGTAGTTTTTGGTCGACAAAAATAACCTATTTCATACTTTCGCTGTACTGAAATTGGATTTAGTAAATTGGCTAACCGCTGTCTTTTGCTACTTCGCACGCATGCGCAGCTAGGTCTGTGCCGTGTGAAGTGCCGATGTTGGATAGAGGTGTTGCTTTTTCTCTCGATTATGATCAATTCAAATTTTAACAGATAATAAAATGTTCAATGCCGTGTTGTTCGCTTGTGGAATTATTTACCTGGGTCCTGGGAAAGGCCATCTATGCGAGTTAACGTTCAGTTAAAGCCCTATTTTGCGCTGTTTCTGACAAGTTTTGTCCCGTTTCTCGACCTGGACTTGCCAGAAAAATCTACCAAAAACACACCTTGCTTGTTGTTTTCGTTTTCGTTTTCAGTTCGTCGTTCGCGGCCGAGTAAAGACTGCAGTAAAACAACAACAACAACAACTATATGTAGTATTGAAATTAGAATTAGTAACTTGGAATATTAGGGAATTTAAAAGGCACAACAATTATCTTAGTCATGCAGGAAGTATTTATAAACTGAAGAGCTAAATTTTCAAAAACACATGCCCCCGCAATGCTCCTAACAACTAACACCTTTGCGCTAGGATACCCTAAACAAACTGCCACTGCAAATTGTTTTCACATGAATCTGTAGCCTTTATCGCGAATTTGCTGTTTCTGGTAGATCTATCAGTGCCATATGTAGTAACCTTACCCGAATTTTTAACCTTTGCACAGTGCTAATGTTATAAACTTATTAGGATAAACCGCGTCAAATGTGAAAAAAAAATATTTCTGTCTAGAACCACTGAGAAAGCTATATTGGGCGAGATGGAAGGTCGAGACTTAAGTATTTTGTGACATTGGACAAGGTGGAGTCAAACAAGCACTTTATTATTTCGCACAGAAACAGTGAAAGATCCTTCGACTTTCGGTAAGACTTTCTGCTCAATTTTCATTGAAAAACGGGTTTGAATGAGGATTGGACAGACGCGGAGTGAAATCACGTGCACGTCGCATACACGCTTTTTTTTGTAACAACCAGTAAATTTTGGCCGAGCCTCATTGTTCTTAACTTTTTAGGAAATTTCAGCCTTAATTGTTCTTAAGCTGTTCTTACTTTTAAAAGTACTCATAAGAACAACAACAGTAAGAAATAACTCCTAAAATATTGCAAATATACCTAACTTGTGACCATAAAGCCGAATAAATCGCAATGGAAATTCGATCGACCTCAACATTTGAAAATTGAAACTGTACAGACCACTATGAATTCGCTGAAATAAAAAGCAAATCAGTAACTGATCATCAGTAGGATACCTAAAACGTGTGCAATTTGGAGTATTTCAACTCTCGATACAGTCGAGTTTGAGGAAAACAGTAGAATTTTATTAAGAAAAGTAAACTTTACATGTATGATTCCAAATCCCAGCCTGGATTGTTCTTACGTTGTTCTTAATTTCTGGCGAAATTTGAGCCTCGTTGTTCTTATAAAAAAAAGCGTGTATCACGTGAAAGATAAGCCATTTCAGTACTTTGACATCCAATCAAATTACGTCATTTCGGCCACGTGCATACTGGGGCTTGCACGTGACCGAAACGACGTGATTTGATTGGTAGTCAACGCCGGCAAACATTTCCGGTGAGGACTTTAGAAGAATTCACAAAAAATGGCCTCGCACGCTGCTGCGATCTATCATAAAATCTCTGAAAATAAATGTTCCGACAGAACAAATGAAGAAAACACAGCTGGCCCTAACAAGAGTTTCGTCCAATTATGTCTTGAAAGTCCCTTGAAAAGCCTTTGCGGTCTCTCTGGTTTTCTCATCGCTAAAGATATGTACTAAATTCTCTTTTAAATTCTTTTTCTGAAAATTTTTGTCTGTTTTGTAAATCGTAGTCAAATTCAAAAAAGTTTTTTGTTACTAAGTGGTGTTACTCTTTTTTCTCACCAGCGTGCAACCAGGAAAGATTGTTTGTTAGTCTGTTTCGAGTTTTGCACTACAGTACTATTTAATCAACCCGACACAAAATATGCTGTGTAATAAAGAGTGTAATAAAAAAAATCGTGTTAAAAATGTACTGGTAAATAATGATTTGCTTAGTTGAGGTTCGTCGTCCTTACCTCACCTGAGTTGCTGTTCTGCGTCCGTTTGTTGTCGCTGAATGTCGGGTTTTCTGTTATCAACACACTCGACCTACTGCAAGTCAATCTCACGTCGGAAAATAACTAAAACTCCAGCCATCGTTTATATATATTTGCATATGTCTTATTTTAAAATGAGAAGTAGTTACCTTGAATACAGCTAACGATTTCCTTTTCGAGCTATTTTTGACCGAAAAGTAAGTAAACATTGCAATCAACACTTCCTACACAGACTATTTTCGTTCTTTTGGGAAGTAATTCTGGTACATTTTTGTTTTGTGAAGATAAAAACAAACGACACGCTGTTACTTTTAATTAGCAAGTAGTAATTTAAAAAAGGCTATATTGCATCAAATAGAGAAGAACTAATAAAAAAACCCCGGCTTGTTTAAATCAATACTGAAAACTCCAAAGGTGAATCAGTGGCTAGCAGATTAGCTGACCGAAGTACTGTCAGTTTATCTATGTCTCAGAACACTCCAGCCAGGTTAAACTTAGTGTAGAGTTAGTTTTGATGCACTTGTCAACAACCAACTATTATTAGATATAATGTACAAAATTATAATAAGAAAACCTTTAAACAGAAGATTATGGCACAGAATTTTAAAACAGACATTTGAAATTCGCTTCTCCCGAAACTTCAAGAGACATCTTCAGTCAGAATTATCTTTGCATCACACTGGCTTATTTCATAATACATGTCATAATATACAATTGGTGTGTGTTTTGTATGTGAGTGTGCAGATTTTTAATATAAACCTTCTTCTTTTGACACTCCTATTATTACTTACTACTGTTGTCGTATGGTGGAAGAGGGGCCCCACTCACATATTTTAATG
>JAOEJI011250665.1:0-12454 GCA_025448255.1 Umimayanthus chanpuru
AAAACTAAAAACCGCCCGCCCGACCATGAACATTTAGCAAAAAGGATGCTAACCAACTAATTTTTTTTATTTGGCCTAAGTAAAATCATAATTTTTTGGCACACCAACAATACTACAGGAATATAAGTACCTACTTGACAAAATTACAATTACAAATTTATAATAGGCAGTAGTAGAGAAAAATAAAGAAATAAATAAATATTATTATAACTAGAAGAAAATTTTTTTTTTCAAATTTCAAATAAATATAGCAATACTGGTTGAATTTTGAATGTCAAAACTTAGTGTATTAAAGAATTTTGGGCCTTGGTATTGGAAAGAAAACTGTCTGACCTTTGTTCTACATGAGGTGATATAAAAGGAATGTTTGTTTCTTGTGTTATGGTTATGCATTTGGTTGACTAAAAGTTTGTTCTCAGAATGCTGTGAAATATTTTGCATGTAGTTGCTTTGATGGAATGCCGCTGAACATAGGAACATTTCGCAGATATAAACGTTGTTGTTGTTGTCGATCAGCTTGCAAAATTCTGCATCAAGAAGCCTGGTTTTGGTGCTCGTTCAGCCATTCTTCCCTTCACTTCTTGTACCCGGCATTTCGTGCAGTTGGAAGTTTCCAAATGCCAGTAGGTGTGAAGACGCCAAGCACGAAAGCTGGCTAACCCACAGTGTTCTGGATGTGATCTTCAGTCACGTTGGATAAAATACAGTGGATACACTACCTATCTCTTCTCTAGTGGGTCGCAAACTTTTTATGCTTTAATTTTGATTGCTGCCTAGCAATTATTTTCAAGGCTTTGGACAAGAACCTTGAACTTCAAAATGTCCAAATCTCAACTCCAGTAAAACCTACCCCCTCCCCTGCCTGCCCAGTTTGACACGGAAACACTTGCATTAGTGCAATACTGTATCCATAGAATATTTTAAAACTTGTTTGAATCATATTTTGTCCCCAAACTCAGATAATAGGCCACAATACCATAACTATGGAGTCGAGTTATACCTTCCTGAAGTCAGTGGTTCACTCATCATGGCACTTAAAGAGCACATTTACTTCGAGGCTGGAGAAGGGAAAACTTATCTGGACGTGCACTTCGTTTTTATCTCTCACAAGACATTCTTCTCCTTAAAAAAGGAGACCAGACAGCAGACATGATTCAGGTAATTTTTAAAGTTTTGTGAATTACTATACAATGAACCCCTGTTTTTGTGACTAAGACAGTATGTTGTTCTTCATGGCTGATAAATATTTGATGTTGTTTGTCACCTCTTGTTAGTTTGTGGAAACTTGATAGAGTTCACAACTGATACTGTAGAAGGGATTAATTTGCTTTGGCATCTTCTTTCCTGTCTGCTAATAATTGCTTTTCGAAATGCGGTGGCTGCCATCTTGTCATGTGCTTTCACGTTTTGCAGTATGCAAATGGCCTGGGCACTAGTATTTTCTAGATGGCAGTTATCGCCTGGCTGCACCTCTGCTCTGCCTACTCGGAGTTCTTTACACAAAGTGGCTGACAGTCTTTTTACCAGCTCCTTCAGTTGGCACACTTTTTGTAGTAATTTGCTTTGAACTGAACAAATTACTTTTTGCTTTCAGTCCATGAATGATGTGAAATGCGAGAAGCTAATTATTGATCGCCAGAAGGCAGCAAAGAGCACCACTACCTTTTACTGACACATCAACCTTCGCAAGTTTTACATATTTTGACAGAGGAAGATGAAGTCGGTGAAGAACTTTCGTGAACCAATTGGAGGGAACACTGGTAGCCAAACTGAGGACCAAGCCATACCAGTGGATGAAGCCAGCACTGTACTGGAGGTGGTCGTGATTCAGCTGATCCGTACTCATTACAGTTTATCCAAAATGTATCTACCCCAACTTCAGCCCCACAACTAAAAGGGTGCCCCGAGGCTAATGAGAGGTATGACAGGCCAAAGAAGGGGTTTGGACCAAAAACGACATCAAGTGTGAGAACAGTCTTTATTGCTTGGCAAAAAGAGGTGATGCTCAAGTCTCTTAAGAAACATCGCAAGCATTTGGTCAAATCTGAAGGAAGCGAATGAAGCTCTTTCAGCTAGTGGAGGAAAAACATTGACTGAAACCCAGTTAAAAAGCTTTTGGAGTTCTGATAATCAAAAAAGGAAGAGACGATACCACACAGATATATATGCATGTTTTGTTGAGTACTCTATCTGGAGTGTACCACTGTCATTAGCGATTGTGCGTAGTTCACTAGCTTTCTAGTTTGAGCACTCTGGCATGGTACGAAGATCCCACATGTGTGGGATTTTCTGAGGCGGCTATATAGCCTTCCCTCAACTGCAGCATCAGCACTGCACTGATGAGGCCCAGAAGGCCGAAACAGTACTGTCTTCAATTTATATATATATATATATACGCATGTTTTATATATAAGAAATATGTTATATATATATATATAAACGCATAATAGCCGGTTTCAAGTATTTTTATTCACTCGTGTATTAGCACCTGAGGACAGAGTACTTCGGTACTCTCGAAACAGATCTGTAGTGCGATGTCATTGTCGTGAATTTCTACTTGAAGATATTATATATATATATATATATATGTATATATATATATTACAATCGAGATATCTTTTATTTAATAAGTATCATACATTAACAACAGGACTACAATGTTGTTGTACAAAATATCGTTGTACAATATCCCTTATTGTACAACAGGTACAATAAGCAATATTCATTTTATAAAGCTGTTATTAATTTATCCATATTTCAAATTTTAGTTACATTCTATAGATTTTTAACGTAAAGAATTCTAAGCACTTTTAGCTTTTTATGAATGAATAGACCAGTATAAAAACATTTGTATAGCGTAGAACAGTCAGCGAGTTTCAAGTTTAATTGCTGTAACTGAAGATGGCCAAAGGCCGAAATGTTTTACTCAGTAAATAAAGACCAAGCCAGGAGTTTGGAGCCTCTTCTTCTTTTTATGCCTCGTATTACATCCTGTTGAGGACTCCATCTGTATCCATCCCGGATCCTCCTAGCTCAAAGCCATCGCTGTTGGAAAGCTGACTATAAGATATATATAAGCTTCTCTCTGTGAGATTACTAAAAACCAAAAGGAACTCCATGCCACTTGTATCGGTTTCCAGAACATTGTAGATCAGAAGACTGTGATTTACCAGATGGCAGATGAAGTTACTGTGCCATTTCTTCTATCATGAAAGTGCTGACTCTGAGGACTACATTTGTTTTAATATGTAGTCCTCAGGAAATCAGACAACATACTGTAACATTATTGAACCTTGACATTGCAAAAACGTGAATGTCTGAGGACCTTCGGGGCAAGGAATACTGCTGGAGTTCCTGGAGCGAACATTTAAAGTGATGCTCATGGCTCTTCTTCTTTCACGTGTGGCTTGATTTTACTTTCTTGACAATGTTGTTGATGGCGGCTTCATGGCCCTCCTGAAAACCTCTTTTTAGCATATCTAATTTTTAGTCAACTTGCTCTAGAATTTGCTCATTTAACTATTTCAACACGGCAACAAGTTGTCTCTATTCATTTCAAGCGAAGCTAAGAGAAATTCTTAGCACAGACAACTTGACTGAGAACCGAGAATAAATAATGAATATGCTGAAAGCTGATCTGACGAACTTGACTGAGAAGCGAGAACTGAGAATGACGGAATAACAAATGAGCTCCCTTTTAAAACCCCATAAAATATGCAGGATAGCACCTAGCTAACAGTGGATTCCCTCGAAAACAAACGTCAGAAAATTCCATTCTCCATCTCTACACTTGTGCATCAGTTTCATAGCTGTTTTAAAACTCTGGAAGACAACGATTATATTTCCCTCGGGCTCTTTATATTATGGCTGTGTCATCGATCGTGTCAAAGACTTGTCATTGTCATGGGGCTGTTTCTCTTCATCAGATTAAGAAATTTCGTGGTCACAACCTAGTTTCCTAAATGAGGCTGCTTTAACTTCTTCAATACTTGGGAAGTCTTGTGCCGATGTAGCAGCGTTCTGACTCTCAGCAATATTTTGCAAACCAGATAATGAACTGGCGTTTTTACGAGCGGTTTCATGTGTTTGTTTATTTCCACGTGCAGGTCGATTTTCCACATTTTTTGAGACCTTCAATGCAAGATTGCCCTTGAACATCAACAGTTCTTGTTTTGGGGGGTATTGTAGAAAATACTTACAGCCACAAAATGTTGAAACAACCACAAATAACTTGCTTGATAACTTTCGATTCAAGCACCATTTGGGGTATCAACAATTCATTTCTGTCGACTACAAATCAACAGCCCGAAACTATTTACCAGGAGGAATTGGAGGAATTTGTTGCAGGAAGTTTTGGCTGCTCCTCTGAGCACAAAGAGATGTTTGAAAAGGCACAGACACTTGTGCACTATAGCGTCTGTGCTAGCTACCAAAAGCAGATGCGTTTGGAGACACAGTGGGTAAATGCACTCTATATGTTACGGAAATTGCAACTTCACAGCTCTTGGCAAACAGACACACATGTAGTATATTTCTGTTGTGGTAATCTGAGCATACAAAGAATAAAAGAGTTTACTGAATGTCACACATGTAACAAATACTGCCAAATGCTATATCTTAAGGTAATTGACTAGAACTTGATCTGACTTATGACTAATCTACAATACATTTAAAAATGTAAACTTTACATTCTAGTCAGAATAGATTATAGCATTAGATACTTTTCGAATTGAATACATTATTTGTAAAAACTGTTGTGTTAAACAAGTATAAAATGCTTTGTTATTTGTAGAATGTTTATAGATCTGTTATATTTGCCAATCAGACTGAGATAATATATTTTGCTGCACAAAAGCAATGATATAAAACATATTTTTAACTGTCTCATCTCCTCTGTATGATTGTTTTTCTTTGGGGCATTTACAACTTGAAAAGAACATGGTTAAATTGAAGGATGAAGGTAAAATAAAAATCGGTAAACTGTCATTTCAAATGCAACAGAACACACCATTTCATAACGGTAGTTGTACACTCTTCCATTCATTCTATCTCAGAACTTAGTATGAATCTAGCCATCCAGGAAGAGTTTCAATGGATAAAACAGTGTCATAGTGTATGATGGGGAGCATGCCATTTCATAATCAAGAGTCTGTTTGGGCTCTTTTACCAAGTTCATATTACATGATATATCAACAACAATCGGAAACCTAAAATTAAAATCATGACTTTAAAATAACTTTTGTAACTTCGACTTTCTAAATTTTTACATGTTATTGTGATTGTGGTTCCTGGTAATTAGCCTTGATAATTAAGTATGTGTCAGCAGCACCAAGTCGATTAATACTTCCATTAGTGGTTCCCCTTTGGTTGTGCCAGACATGGTTCATTGTTGTTGATTGGGTTGATTTACCTAGCGGTCGCAGCAACTGTTGTGGTTGGCACAACTCAAGTATTTTCGGTAACAAAGCTTTGAGCTTTCAAGTTCTGGCCCTGCAGATTGATTTCTGGGACTTGTGCAGGTATGTATTGCTTGCTCTTTAGTCAGTCCGTCCATCTGCGAGTTGTTTGAGTTTATAGCGTAAGTCCCAACAGTGGTAGTTCGTCAGTCTCATTTAACTGTGAGTCAAATAAGTTGAATGTCAGTCCCAGCAGTGGCAGTTAGTCAGTCCCGTCCGACTGTGGGTTGAATGAGTTGAACTTAAGTCGCTACAGTGGCAGTTAGTCAGTCCCGTCTGTCTGCAAGTCGAATAAGTTGAACATGAGATTGTTAGACGAGCTCATCATAAATTCAAGTTCACACAACACTGCACAACATTATCATAGTAGCAGCATGGCTTCCAGTAGTCTTTCCGGCAGTTTTGAAACACTAGATATTTCAGAGGAGTCAGCTTCCGATACTGGATACCAGAAGTACTTCGACGTAATAAATGGAAATCATAGACTCTTTTTACCTCCAAGATACTTTGTTTCAGGCCAACAAAAAAGTTAGGATCTTTGGCGAATACTGGATGAAGCTGTATTCGAATTGTTGTTTACAGAGCGGTGAAGCAATGAATCTGCTTTGAGTAGATGCTTACGATAAGGCAATAAAGGTTCTCGAGAACTGGCCTGAAGCAATTGCATGCCCCAACATCCCAGAAATCCTGCCACCAAAATAAGAACCACAGCCATGATGCAAGATGCTGAAGAAGGCACAAGACCCAGCCTCTCGTTGCTGAAATGTGATTGAAGCTTGCGCCATCACCAACCAACTATCACTTGGATGTCATCAGTAACTTTCCTGATCACGAATTGACTCTCCACGAGTTCGAGACAAAAATAAAGGAGAGCCAGCAATGCTTCCAGACCGTGGAAAACTATCACCTCAAGAATGCTTTCATCTGCGGTAAGTGGCTAAATCGGGTCTATGAAAGATTCCAAAGGGACAAGAAATCGAAAACAGGAGCGGTCGGCATAACAAACTTTGATGAGTGGGTTGACAAGATGATGCATGGTTCAGCGAACACAAGGAAGGCAGCTGAGAATCTTTATTGCCGACTTCAAAGGCTACAAAAAAGTGTTGTCAAGCAAGCTTCCCTTCCTCTGGTTCGTAAGGAATGGCAATATTGTACTACAGTACCTCGCTGACAACGAAGAGAAAGCCATTACTTGGATGCATGAAGTAAAGTGCATTTGTGAATATCGCAATAACTTTTGATCGCTTTGACGTCACATCACACCAGTGGTGTTACATCTCAAAAGTCTGTACCACAGATTGACTATAGAGGACTAGAGCAAATGGAAGCTTTTGCTCTGACGTCACACCACACCAGTGTAATTAATGTTCAAGGTTTCTTCAAGACTGCGAGCAGATATCACAGAGTACAGACTGTGACATCTGCTCATATATTCCTGGAAAACCTGTGGGTAATTAAGTAAAGTATCGAACAAAAAGGGAGGTGCTCTCTTTTCCTTGCCAGTACTTTGGAGTCGTACGCACCTTGGGTTTGGGGTATGATGCAATTAGAACACAGTCAAACGTAGTTCAATTTTGTTTTTATTTCAAAAAAAACTGGTAATTTCTCAAATACAGTTACTTTGAACGGCGTTAGGAGAACTAAGCATCTAGCGCCAATGTTTTTTTCTGTAAAAAAAGGAAAATTGCCAAAATATCACACATCTGTTGGAGTTTGTTCACTTACTTTGAGCAAGTTTGAGTGGAGATACAAAAAAAACCCGATACAGCAATAAAATAATTTTATATGAAATATCGCTTTTGAAAGTTTGTGGTGTTTGTAGTTGTGTCTCATCACTTCAAAATATATACTTGTGCAAACTTGCGATCTAAGTTATCATTATTCATGCGTGTACACAGCTCCTTGCATTTGTTTGGGCTCCATGTTCAGTGCAAGTGACAGCTATTATCAAAATGGCGCAGTCAGGCTTTCGACGTTGCACAGGTTTAGGGATATCGACATTATGAGCCATGGTCTGCTTGGTGGTTTAGAGACAGCACCTAGTTCAAAGTTCTAGCAAAAGGGACGCTACAAATTGTGTTGTTTTTATATCGCGATTTGTTTTATACAGATTCAAGCAAATTTCAAAAATTCCAATTAATCTTATCAATTCTTAATTTAACTGTATAATATAGTGTTTATGCGCTACAGAAAACACGTCAGCCGAGATAAAACTGTTAGCCAATGAAAATGAAGGAGTAATGAGCCGTGACACAGTTCTATTTTTATAATAAGCACTTCAGGAAAATATAATTATTTCAAAAAATATAAAAATAACCCTACCTACCTACCCAAATTTTAAAAAGCGTGTGACGGGACCCATTTTTTTTGGTTGGCCCAATTTGAAAATATTTACTTAGCTCCTACAACTGGCAACTCGAGAGGCCCGTAACATCAGAGAACAGTTCGTTGCTGCTAGTGCAAGTAGAAGTGGTTTTGCTGGTGGAAGTGGTGTTGCTGGTGGAAATGGAAGTGGTGGGCCAGCAGATCGATTTGTGCCACCTTTGCCAACATCGGCTTCTCCAGCTAATAAGAGAGAACAAAGAAGTGTGTTGCAAGCTGTTGTGTTATGATTTTCTGAATGAGTTAACACCAGAGTGGTTCCTCAACCTTCTACGGCCTCAGGAAGAGCAGAAAGATTTTGCAGAGAAGAACGGCTACGAGTGGTTTACCAACTACATCCGAAATTCTGACAAGCAGAAGCTTGAGGCCCTATTGCAGTTTTGCACAGGTCACAAGTCTGTCCCACCCCGAGGACTATGCCGCAAGATTTGTGTAAGGTTCCTCTTAGAAGATGATGATGCATGCTTGAATGTTCTTTTCCTACCAACAATTCATTCCACAGAATCCAAATTTGTTTGAGAGTCAGGGTTTTGCTCTGGCATGACTGGTGAAATGTCAATTTATTTCAACTGGGAAATCTGTTAAAGACTTGGTTAGCAAATGAATAAGTTTTTGCTGTACAACAGTACCAAGTTTCATTAGAATAGGTTTATGATAGTTGTGTTTCATTTTTTCGATGAGCTGATGTTTGTTACCAACATTAGTGCTGATTTAACCCTTCAAGTCTTAAGGGTGAGGGGGGCTGTTAAGCACCCCCACCCCTTTGATTTTCCAGTGACAAATCTGACTGTTTTGGCAAATTTTCTTAGTTTTTGCACAGCTATGCACTGTTTGTGGACACAAATTTTGACACTGGCTGTATGACATTATCACAGGAAGTTGTGAAATTAGATTGTTCAAAACAATCTCGCACATTTTTTTAAAAATTTGAAAATGTGGTTAGCTTTTACATTTCTTTCCAGTATTTGCTACCATGACAACAGTTGCTAATCAACAAGTGATTGTTACTATGGAAAATGATAAATGCATAAAAAACTAATTGCATGCGAGAAGGCATGCTCTAACTCGTTACGGTTTTTAAAATCCTAGTAGTATTCAGGAACCCTATTGAGGACTTTTGCAGAAAGGCTTGAAGGGTTAAAGGAGGGGCACTAACTGTAGTTTTCAGCTTAGCTTGTTCCAGTTGCAAACAGTTTCATTATTATTATCTGGTGAAACATGTCAAAGAAATTTAAAAAGTCATTCATCCATCGGGAATTTGAGCGCTTTTTAAAGCCATGGTTGTTGTTGATTTTCCATTCAGTGGAACCAAGCATGAACTATAGTGTTTTCCACTGAATTTGGAAAATGGAATAATCACAAGTTAGTAGTGAAACAGCCTTAGAAGAGGACTGAGCCCTTCTTCAGGTTTTAATGACATTCTTAAAATAAAGAAAGTTGAACCCTATTGCAGACATTTAATTTCATATCATAAATCATAAATATTGGTCCAGTCCACCACCAGCAACTTCCAGTTGAAAATTAAGCATGTATGTATCATTGTAGAGGTAAAATAAATTTCTTTGTGACCCCCTTGTTGCTGTTGTTGTTGTTAATTCGATCATGTCAGCGGTTTTACTTATGAAATTTGAGCGAAAGCAGTCAGTCTATTATTGATGGTTATATTCCTTCGATTTTAAGACCAAACCAGTAATTTTACACCTGAAAGTAAGTCTTTGGCTATTTTTTGATTAATACTCGAAAACATTCAGCAGTAAACGGAACTATTTGAAGAGTATGCGGCCAAGAAAGTTGCCATTAGTTTTGGCGTGCAGTTTGGTGTTTGGACAAATAGCTGTTAATACTTGTTTCGATGGCAACAAGCAACTGCTGACTGGATGTAATTGGGAATTCAGGCATCTGAAGGAATTAAACATGGATGAACAAGGAAACAAATCCGAGTTAGGGAGCAGGTGAGTTGTATTTCAAATATAATCTTTCCTGATAAGTGCGATTTCGAACCTAGCAAAAAATTAAAAATATCTTTACTTGTGCTTATCGAAATGGCCATAACTTTTGAAATACTGAAAACGTATGCAGGTTTTGGCTTAATTTTGCCAATAATGAACTGTTCTTTTCAGTTGAATAGGCTAGAGTTGCCAGTTAGGTCCAACTTTTGCGAAAACAGCTTGTAATTTAAGTCTATTTTAACTCTCGTCCCATGGTGACTTTTTAGGGGTCAAATATGCATATTTTTCGCATCCACCATTAAACGGACAGTAAAAAGCGTATTAAGTATGAACACTAGAAAGATTTATAGGTAATTTGATATATAGTTCACAAGTCAATGTTGCAAAATGAATATTGTACGGCGCCGTGAAAAATGCCAAATTTTCAGTTTTTCCCCTCTCGATTTACCCTTGCTCGGCAAAAATGGCTCCTAGTGCCACCAAAAAATTTTTTTGAACCAAACCAAAACTGTTTCTATTATAGTCCTAGTAAGTCCTTTCAATCACCTGAGTTTCAGGAAAAAAATATTTTTTTAAAAAAATTGAGTGGGTGGTTCTTACAGAGACAGCCTCTTATACATTACTCTTATGTACATGAAAAATAATACGCAATACCACACATGTAAGTTGAAATAGATAATAATACTAGCAATGAAATCTATGTAGTAACTGAGGATCTCATCATGATATTAAGTGGTGGGTATTTGGGGGAATTTACCCAGCTAGCACCTTAATCATGGACACTGGTTCTGCTACATCACAAGGGCGAAGTGCATTGTATCAATGGCCACATACATTTGAATCGCAGTTACATCTCAAAAATTTAAAATATCTGCATAGCAATCAACTGTTTTCTTTGTAGCTGGCAACTGCCGAAGGCCACACAGATTTGGAAATTTGGTTTGAACGATTTGGGCCCTCCAAATGTACCAAACCAACTAGTACTTGGCTTCTTCCTGAATTTAAAGTATTTTAAAAGAAGGGTAATCAAAAGCAAAAAACATGCGATATAAATGCATTATATTACATAAAAACATAGGATTAAACAAATTAAACAGAAAGATATTTTAACTTTTTAGAACTAAAATAGCAAATGAGCACGAATGACTTGAGGAGCATTCTGAAGAAACGTCTTTTCAATTCAAGCAATTACAACAAGTCTCAGCTAGATGAAATGGCATACAATGCTAGCAGACTTGATCTTCCCAAGGACATGACTGTTGAGGATGTCAAGGAAGTGGGAATAAGCCTTTGTAGAAGGGTTGCTGTGGAGAATGAGTTCGTACCGCATCCGAATCTGTTTAAATCGGGATGGGTGAATAGATTACAGCTTATCCCAGACAAAAAAAATAAAACAAGGGAGTTGACAACGAAAGTTTTCATCTTTCCGTAACAATCCTTTACCGCACGTTTGATGGGCTTTGACCAGACTTTGTACTTTTTCAACTGTGAACACCAATGAAGTCGCAGAAAGTATACATGCTCCTTCACAAGCCTAGTTACAAAAGGAAAAAAAAGACAAAGCAACCTTAGAAATTTGCCACGATTCATGTATCAGTGTCAGTATTGTTTACATGCCAACAAACGATGTTGTCGTCTACTTACTTACAGTTCAGGATATCTTCCATCACTGTTGAATCCCAAAACACAGTAATTGTCTCCTTCAGGCAAATTTAGCGATTTCTTTGTGTCAGTTATATTCAGCGTCAGCTTGATCAATTGCATCATAGCGTCGAGGTCATGTTTGCCCCTTTTCAGTCCCACAATGTAATGCAAATTGTAAATACAAACAGAGCATTTTTGAATTGGAAAGAAGTTACAACAGAAGAACCGATGGCGCTTTTGGCCATTGTTATTCTTATGGGCTGATACTGTACGCCCAATATCATGAATGGAAAGCAAATCATAGTAGTTCAGGGTCTTGTGACATAAATTTTGAAGGTTCATCATCAGCAATGGAAGGCAAAGGTGCTGAGACTTTATTTTCAAGATGTACTGAACTTCATAATATGAGGTATAGGTGGATGGTGTCAGATGGAGACAGTAAGGCTTTTACCAGAGTGAGTGAAAAAATGTATATAGTGAAAACTGTAAAGTAGAGAAGGTGGACTGTGTTGGACATGTACCAAAGCGAATGGGAAAGCACCTTAGGATCCTTCGCCAGAATCACGAAGGGAAATTGAACGATGGTAAAGCAGTTGGTGGAAGGGGTCACAGACTAAATGACTCCAATATTGACAAACTTCAACGGTATTACAGTTATGCCATTCGACAGAATGCAATAAAACACAATAATCCAACAGAAGAGGTGGATGAGACTGTGCAAAAAATGAAAACAGCAGTGAAAGCTGCTATGCATCATTGCATCAAGAACAAGTATCTTGCCACACAGTACAGGTTTTGCTTAAAAGGCAAAGACCTTAATCCTATCCAGTCCAAGCTTTTTTGACGTTGCTCAGTCCAAGGGGGGGCGGATTCCGGGGGCCCCCCTCCATAATTTTCTTAGTTTTAATCCGAACTTGATGAAACTTTCAGCAATTGATCATTGGGGTATGCTCTATCTTTTGGTTGTAATGTATTGCACTTAAATATAATGACGTCACTATGACGTCATCAAACAGTATTTTT
>JAOEJI011251775.1:0-12453 GCA_025448255.1 Umimayanthus chanpuru
GGGCCCCAATGGACTTCAATTCCTAGGAATTCTATGCATTATTTGGTTAAAAGGAGGGGGGAGGGGGGGAGGACATTGCCTTCTAATTGACCCTAAGTTAACGACACTTGGCACAATTATAGACTGTGACAATTTGTACTTTATGTTTGTTTTTTATGTTTGTCTAACACAATGTGCACTATTGATAGATAAAAAAGGCAAAAAAAAATCAGTAAATTGTAGGGTTTCCTTTTTTGCTTGTGTTGAGTTAAACGTTAAATACTCAAAATTATAATCAAAACAGAAAATTCAATATTATCTCGCTTGCAAGTGGCATCGTTCAATTTAAACTTGAAATTTTTGAATTTAGATTTAATAAACACATCCAAGTATAAGATAATATACAAAGATTTTCAAAGATTTCCTTAAATGTTTTTCCATGTTATTCCAAAACGTTTTAGCATCACTAATAAAAATCTTTACTTTACTTTACTTTACTCTACTTTTTCCTCGATATAATTTTTAGTTAAATGCGTTGAATGCTAAAGCAATTTATATTTTAGGTTGTGTCAAGTTGCCATGTAGGGACAGAAATGATAGTGAAAGGTTTTGCAGCAACGAACAAGTGGCAGAAATCAACCCTGACATATGAGTTCATCTTCCATAAAGTTCAGTCACATGGAAACATTGGAAATAGGTGGGAATACTTTATGGTGGAGCTAAACCCTAATTTGTTTGGTGATTAGGATGTTGGAGGGAAATGTAAAAAGGGAAAAAGCTTTTTAGAACGCAACAAACACTGTTTCTAAGCGAGCAAGTGCCACACTTTGAACAGCATAAGAGCTGGCGTTTGACCGTTAAATATTAACCCTAAAACTGAACAACAACAACAACAACAACAACAACAACAATTTTAAAAAAACAAACAAAAATGTTTTATATTCGTAGTAAAGCCTACCCGCAAAAAGCAGACCTAATCAAGGCGGGTAGCTTTGATGTAAATGTTCAATCACTTAAAATTAAAAAGTCAACTTCTTCCACCATCTTTTTTTTCTCAAAATATTTGTGAATCTTTATAATCCCTATCCATGGTCCTTCAAATTAACACCGATGGCGAGATATTGGCAAGTTTCTTACGTAGTAGAAAGGTCAAGCTTCCCCTTAAGCACTAACTAGTGGACTCTGTTTTCTATCTCATGAGAAGAGACTCTGGCCAGGAACATGCCAAGTTGCAGCGCCGCCGGAAGCAGGTATAACTATAAGTTGGTTCGGGAGCTACGAACATCCAGCAGGGGGGAGGGGGTGAGGGGGATTGATGACATGCTCTCCCGGAAAAGGTTGAAAATGTAAAACTACTAAAACACGATTTACAGCATTTTCAGACCAAACTGTTTGTACTTCGATTACAGTACATCGTAATAACTCAGTTCGTTTCTGACACAACAAACGTTATTTTTTAAAAGAATTGTTCGTTCACAAAAAACGTCTTTCTCGAAAGCTGGTCCAGACAGGAGCGGTTCTGCCGGGGCAGTTGTTCCATACTCTAGCAAATGCTATTTAAACAAGAAGGAAATATTTGCTGTTTACTTTTCGTTTAAAAACTGTTTATAGAATGCCTGTAACTTCCACAGTCGAAGTGAGTAGTTACACTGAGTTACTAACTTTGAAAGTACAACACCTGTGCATTTGTTTTGAGAAGACAGAACCAATGTCGTTGTTTATATTCTCTGTTATTGCTAACCTCATTTTCTCGGTTTATCAATTTTGCATTTAAAGTATAGAGACCATGATACGGATGTTTTGGCGCATTGAACTTGTGTACATAGATTACAAAGAGCTATATCAGTTATGTTTGAGGTACCTTATCGGTCAGAGTGGGGCAAATGCGATAGTGGCAGATGATGGGTATGGAGGCCAGACCTTATGGCTCCAGACGGGTTTTGATAAGCAACTTATCACAGTGGCATACGCTGGATACCGGGTGTGGAGGCCAGACCTTACGGCACCAGACGGATTTTGATAAGCAGCTTATCACAGGTGTGACAAGGGTGAGTTAGCAGCAACATATGTTCGCGTTTTTCTTTCTAAATGCGGCAGTGGCGAAGTTCTTTCGGTGGCCGATTGACGGTCGAATAAAGTCTTTGAATCTACATCCACGATGAATTAATTGGGTTATAAAAGTGTAAAGGGTATTAAGTATGACGGTTAAGAGATTACCGGCAACAGTGCCAGAAGTTATTGTAAGCGAGTTACGTGAGAAAATGAGTGACCCATATCATGAGTGCGTAGACTAGTATTGTTTAGTGAGGTATCAATTACCGGAAAAGTGAAGTGAGTGCGAATTGGCAGAGAGGTGTTAAGATGTTATGATAAAGAGACGGATTAGTTTAGTGAACGAATCAATTACCAAACGCATTTGATTGTCCTAGGGATATCTGAAAACGGACGCGATTCCCGACAAAATCAACGATACCCTTAAAGTTTTGCAACTTGTTTAATAAACGTAAATGTAGTTAATTTTGACTTTGAGGTCTAACTCAAGACTACGCGTAAGAAGACCATTTCATGGTTGAGACATGATGGGTAATCATGAAATTATCGCTTTCAACGATTTCTCCCGAACATTGCAATTTCAAATTCTAGACATCGCGGGAGGAAAAGTAAGTACATTTTCTAGGGAGATGTCAATTACTGGCGTCATTGAGCACAAACTAGATGATAATTGACTGGATCTGATTTAACAGTAAATCAGTTGCAGTTGCAAACGGGTTTGCAAATATATCACCAGTTCAATGCAGTAGTAAGTACTGTACACTAAAATGTGAGTTATTACGTTAACTGGCTGATAGTTTCCTTATCTTTACTGTGCTAGCAAGCTATAGCTTTCAAATGAATAGTAAATGCAACAGTAGCATTGCCAGCTCTTGTATAGAGTAATATGGCCAACACGAGACACCACTTCAATAATTTACAGCTATTTGCGTATGTTAAATTAAAGCATCAACTTGTTTTCATTCTCCGAAAAGTTTAGAACTTGAAATTGATAATTTCGGGAGAAACCTCCGCTTGCCGACTCATTCGCAGTAGTCTTGGCCCTGATTTCTCATCATGCCTCTGCGAATGTTCTTCGAACATTCTTATTGGATTTTGAAACACGTTCATTTGACACCGTGTTTTGATGTTGATTTTGATTTGTAGAGAGAACAAGATTCTGTACACAGCTAAAAACGTTTCGCTTCAACAAGTCTAAACGAACAGCTACAGTTTGAAAGTCTTTAGTTACTGGACAAACGGTGATCTGTTCCAGAGATCGTGCGAACCCCACCGGGGTTAGAGTTTTTTCTCTTTCTCCATGTGTGCTCATTTCCTTTCTAGAGCTGTCGCTCATGTGTCATTTGGGATATTTATAAAGCACTTCAACCCTCCACATGTTTACAAATCGCGTGGGCCGCCAGCTGAAACCCTAATCTTGCTCTGCGCATGACTGTGGAGGTGGCTTTAGGAGGTGCATATGTCGCCGATTTACGTCTCAGCCGAGAAATGGCACAACAACCCCGCACATGTTTACAGAGCTCAACACTATACAGAACCTATAAAGTAAAAGTTCCTAATAAACTCGCAAAGCCAGTCTATCCGAATCTGTAATTGCATCAGTACTTCACTTTTTAATTCCTGTTCAAAGGTGTGTTTTGTTTACAATTAGGGGCGACGATTGTACATATGCATGCTCTTTAAATTGAATGCACTGTAACCTTATTCCTTAAAATCATCCATTCATTTATAAATGTTGTTGTTGTTGTTGTACTATTAACTCAACATGGCACGGTATGATAACAAGTCACCATAGATCTCGCACTTACTGTGTTCTTGTTTAGTCAGTTCGTATTTTAAATACACTTGAAGATTTGGTATTTGATTTGGTTGATACTTGCAATCGCAGTTTCACGGGCAGTTTCAACAGAAGCACTTGGTTAACATTTCATTTTCTGCACGCATGTATCCTGCAACGTCATAATTTATTCCATACAATAATGTGTCAGTGCTACACCCTGTAGCCTGACCACAAAGCTTGCGATATAGAATGACATCTCCAATAAGATAATTCTATAAAATTATGTTAGTTCAAGTTTGTATGTAGCCGATGACTAGAAAGCTTATGATATGAAATAATAAATCCAACACAAACAGTATTTCACTAGTTTTCTGTGTTGTGTTTTGCGATATCAGATAATGGTTCCAATTTGAATGTAGCTGATATTGTTGATCACAAAGCTTCTTGTACACAATAATGTGGGTAACATGTCCAATAACAGCATTTGGTTTCGTGCGGGGCCTGTGATACATGTACCCTACCGGTTTACTGCTTCTAGTTTTATTGTAGCTGATGCTATATATAGTCTTACCACAGACTTCTAATATACAGTCAGAGTATCTTATGCCCAATATATGTGGCCATTTTCATGTTATTTATTTATTTATTTACAAATTCGCCAGTGGCAGGTATACAGACAATAGAATAATTTGTCCCCTTCTAGGTCTATTTACCCATGCCCAACCCCAATAAAAAATTGTTGATGAACCCTATCCCATCCCCCAATACACTAAAAATTTTAAGAAATACAAAGAGAACAAGAAATACACATCAGAATGAAGAAACTGAAGTCTGAACCAAATACCAAAAACACAAACAAAAACAACTCATACTCATTCTATTTACAGTGTCGACAAGAGCACACATTCAAAGGGTTAATGCGTCGGCATTTCGAGCAGACAATTGTGTAAGATCTAACGTCGTCGGCATCAAATACTCTAAACAGACGCGAAAAGAATAATATTTTTTTAGCTGGTTTTAAAACCAGAAACAGTTGTGCAGTTTTTGACAATATCAGGAAGGGAGTTCCACAGGTTTACTATTCTGTTAAAATAAGAATCGCGAATACAGGAAGTTCTGGTTCTCGGGGTTTTAAGATGGTAAACGCCAGCTGCACTGCGACGGGTACGCCCCTGGTTGAAAAACACGAAGTTGCTAATATTAAGTACGTATATACAAAGTACAATATTAAGTTACGTATATATAAAATACACAGTCATTTTGACTGGGGAGAAACTGTGTTGCGGCATATAGGACGCAACTGACAAGTTGTCTGTAAGGAGTTCTTCAACTGTTTCATCTTGTATATTTTCCAATAATTTTTATTTAACGCACATCATTTAGTTCTACAGAAAAAAAAACAAGATAATACTCATCAACAACTATTATAGTTATACTTTTGGACACTTTAAATTGAACCCTATACTAATGGTATTTACTAGGTCAATTAATTGAAATAAAAATATTTTTTAAAAACACTTATCTATTAAATCTGGTGAAATCAGGGGCGAGAGGTTGCCTTTGTGGATCAAGCAATGACTAATCTCACTACAGTGTTTCAGAATATTTCTAACAATTTAACTTTTTCACTCCCTTAATTTTTTAACATTTTATCTGCTCCATACTGTATCAGTAAAAAAATATAGTGATTGGTTGAGAATAAAGAGTTTTCATCTGCTCAAAACTCTTCAAGATGAAGTAAAAAACTGTCCCAAATAATTTATATGGAGATGAAAGTGTTTAAATGCAATACTTATTATTGCATTTGATCTATCAGCATGCAGCTGCCTATGAAAAATTTGGTGTTGTAATTTTTCATACTTTAAACTTTGGAAACTTGTAGATACTCAAAGACTGAAATGACTGTCGGAACGGATTTACAGATACATTAATTGCTTGAATCATGATCGGAAAAGTATACACTGACAGTAGAATTCTGAACAACACTGAACACTTTGCCATCGATGTATTATGTGATGTGATCCATTAAAATTTCAGATGAAACAAAGGTAGGGCTTTGAACAGTTTGTGTATATTGGAGTGTGTCCTCCGTCAGTGTCTTTAGTACTCTACTTCACTGTCATTGAAGTAGTTAATGTCAAAATTGCCAAGAATCGTATCAATAGAATTATGAGTAAGAAGAATATGCTTTATTTGGTCTATTCATTGCCGCATGTTATAGCTCTGTTTTCGATAATGATAGCAACAGAACTGTTTTCCTTTTGAGTGATATAGTGCTGGAAAAAAAATTGCTAAATTTACCCTGGTTTCACTATCCAAGTCAGTTAGTTTCATTTGTGTTTCTGTGAATAGCAACATGTCTGAACTTAAAATAGTTGGATCACATTTAACATCGATCTGTGTTTTGGAAGAGGTCGCACATATTTTAGCAGAAAAGATACATACAGGTGAGACATTTTCAAATGAATCTGCTGGTTGTCCCTGCATCTTGACAGCTGCTAGTGATACATTTCATAGTCTTTGATACTCTTGATGTACTCGAGGATCTGCCCGTATTTGTTTGTTGTCAATAATTCCGAGAGTGTGAACAACCGCTAAAGATTTTGCACGACATGTATATTTATCCATAATTAAATGATATTTGTCTAAACAATTCAAAACTATCAACAAGGTTTTCTAATGTTAATCCTTGAACTTTGTAAACAGTGCATGTCCAAGCTAAGGTGAGAGGAAATTGTATTCGGACTATTCTTTGTATCTCTTGAGATGAGCCCTTGTCTTTTCTTACATTAATTTTAGCTAACACTGGCACATAAGGAACAACTCTGTTTTGTTTAGCATATTAAGGGTCTGTGGACTTATCTATTGCAATTCTAACAGTTCTACCCATCTGGCCATTTATAAATCTGTCTGCAATATCAATAGTTGTGGCGAACATTACTCTTGCGTCTTCTTTCATAAATACTACAGAATCTAAGCCACCCGCTTCAGAGCGACCTTTGGCAACTAGTTTATCAATATCTCGCTTTGTAACATGTGTTGGATACTTACACACAATGTATCAACAGCTTTAAGAACAAACAGTGGTGAAGGAATATTTTGCAAGTGTTTTGTGTTATGTTCATCAACAGCCTTATTCTCAGCCCATATATGTAGTGTATTTGTTGGATAATTATCATCTAGTGATACTGATTTACTCTGAATACATTTAATGTCATCTTGGCTTTGTGATGCAGTCCTAATTCTATTTAAAAGAGCAATGGATCCATTATCATCTTTCTGCCCCGTTATTTCGATGAGTTGAATCATCTTAAAAATGTGCCTTGGATGACATAAATTGTAGCCATCATTTTTGTAATTTTCAAAAATAGGCTTTTTCCGAATGAATGGCAATTGATACAGGTCGCCAAAAGCAAGGATACTAACATCAGCAAACAGTTTTGACTTTGGTGTGACAAAGATTTCTTTTAGCCTCTGATGAATGTTGAGTAATACTGTATTTCCAACCATAGAAGCCTCATTAAATATTATTAGCTTTAGTTCTGCCAGTGAGTTACGTAATTATGTTTTCTTTTGGTCAGACATACCAAATAGTGTATCTCCAACATCTTTGAGAATTGCTAAAGCAGAGTTTACCGTGGTTATTTCTTGGTTTAATATAGCATGTCTAAATGTTTTTACTGCAGTATGAAACTTGTTTTAATAGTATAACTCTTTTCCCTTGCCTACTCCACCCGTTATGAACAGATTCAATGGCTGTATCTGGTTTGGTTGTAAGCTATTCGTATTCATCACTTGAGTTCTACACCAGGACAAAACAGTGTTATATGCACAGCGCTGTTGGCTGTTTAGAGATCTTACAGGTTCACGAAGAACGTCGTCTGAAATATGTGATGGTTGGTTATGACCAAAAATAGCAGCACATGGTTGCCTGGACTGTACAAGTTTAACTGCTTGTGCAAGATGTTCAGGTGATTGCTCATTAAATGATTCACCAGGTGGCGAAATATCTTACCATTCAGACCACATTTCTTTATTTTGTTGCCCATTTAGAAAATCTTATACCCTACGTGGTATGTTTTTCTATTTCCTGCATGTTTTAGAGTGGATGTGTTTCTGATAAGTTGCAGCCAACTCATGGAGCAGAGGTTTAGTATCCCAGTGTCAATCCATGAAGATTGTTTCAACTCTGTATTTGAAATGTTTTGCAACAACAACTTGATTAAGATTGAGCATTGGGCGCCCGTCATCATATGAAAGAGCTTTAACTTGTTCAGCAGACATATTTGTCCATTGGTCATAAATTAAGGTGGAGTGCCAAGTTGCTTGACCATAGCCACTACTTCATACATAAACTTTTTCCAGTATGGTGGAGACCCTGGAATTTGTCTCATAGACAAATAAGCTTTATTGTCTGACCTTATTGATGAGGTTGTCAGAGGTGTCCATGAATTGTCTTCATCGCACTACAAATGTTATCTGATACTATTTTTGTTCAATAGTGAATTGGGCAAAAAAAAGTACTCTGGATTTGTGGAAAACCTTCAACTACAACGTAAAAAGGGTGCACTGAAGTACTTGACTTGTGTTAATTTGATTTTTCTTTAGGCTGTGAATTCAAATCCGCCCTTTGCCTTTGCCTTTGGAAATAAACTTGAGAATGCGAGCTCTTCACACTGTTTATCAGTCATGAATGAAACTGTATGCTTACTTTCACCTGGTGCTATGCTGTAAATTTCATGTTCCACTGACAGACTATTCTTATTTTTTCTTCAACTGCAGGATAATCTGGAATACGAGACTGTAAACAGGTCTTATTGGTTGGCAATCTATGATCATCTACAGTAATGGATCATTAGTCTCTTCAAGAGAATCCTCAGTCTGAACATTACTGAAGCTTTCAGTGTTACTTTCAGTCTCTTCACCCGTGTTTGAATTTGAACTTTCTTCACAATGTTGTAGAGTTGTGAAGCGTCTAGCAATGTTTATGATATCAATGGTTATGTTTTCGTACAATGAAAATAAATGTTTTCGTACACTGAATTGTTTGCCTGAAGCCAGTTGGAGGCATTTAGCATTAGCTGTGGTCGCACAGCTTGAAAATAGACATGACCTCTAAATTTTAGCTTGCAGTATGTCAATTTAACATAATTATTATATCTAACCTTGCTGGAGGACAAGGTAAACCTTTGCAGGTCTGTTTACAATTAACCGTCCCATTACAAATTGCACCTCTAATTTTCCTTTGCTGGCCTTTTGGTGTTGTAACTATCAAAAACAATTCTCTGAGCAATGAGAATCTGCTCAAGTGTCTGAAGAACAGACAGTTCTGGAGGTATTTTGCCTTAATACAGGTTATTGTACACAGCTTGGCATGGGCCATTTCCCTTCAAAATATTTGAATAACATATTTCACAGATGTATTGTTTGCCATCAAATGAAGTTTTATCACTAAGAAGATGTTGGATACTAGACTTACTTTTGTCTAAAACTACAACTAATTTTCTGTAGAGTATTCCTTTACATATATACTGAACATATATAGTAGGGCAAGTTTCTGTGTTTCTGCTGTTGGTTCAACTTCATCATGTCCTTCTGCTTCATATTGTTAAGAAACTGCTTCTTTCATTGTGGATCCATGTAACTATACTTTTCAGCATTTCGTGAAAGTAGTTTTTCTTTTTCTTGTGGATTAATAGTTTTATACTTTTCAGCATAGTCTAAAAGGAGTTTCTCTTTTCTTTGTGGCCCATAGTCTAATACTTTTCAGTATTCTTTGAAACTTATTGTCATTTTTCTTGTAGTTTCATAGCCTTATAATTTTCAGCAAAGTTTGAAAGGAGTTGCTCCTTTCTTTGTGGGTCCATTAACTTATACCTTTCAGTCATTTTTTAAAGTAGTTGGTTTTTTCTTGTGGTTCCATGGTCTTCTACTTTTCAATATTTTTTAAACTAGTTTATTTTTGGGGTCCATATTCTATACTTTTCAGCATAGTTTGAAAGGACTTGCTTATTTCTTTGTGGGATCTAAATTGGCTTACGTTTCAGCATCTTTGAAAGAAGCTGACACATCTGTTCTGAGTACAATGAATGATAATTATCTCTTCTTCTTTTGGCAATTGATGCCCTTGCTGCAGAATACTTATGCTTTCTTATTAATTGTTTCCTTTCCCTGTATGACAGTATACATGAACATGGGTGAAACACTAACTAATAATTCAGCTCTAAAACAATTAAATTTACTTACAAAAGTAGCATAAAACATATCAACAAGTGAATCTGCATTTGAGGAAATTTGGACTGTATGTGCTGCTTTGTTAACATCATATGCCAAGACATTGTAGCTAAGTTCCTGTTTCGCACAGCATCAAAAAGTACAATTGAAGCAGTAATTTGAAATCTATAACAAACAGCCAGTGTTTTTTCCTTTATTATCGAAAATACAGCTCTTGAGATTTTGCTTTGTCATGGGAGAGTTACAAGACAGAACTCTTTCAGACCTTGCTCCAGGCTCTACATCAATGTGGCCAGTAACTGTATCCAACTTGTTTGGAAAATCCGAAATAAAAGTATGTTTTCCAAAGTAGTATTTGATAAAATATTTTTCCATTTTCAATTATGCTTTCTACAGTGTCAAGGTTCCTGTAGGTGCAAACTTTATAGTAAAAAAGTAAATGGAATAAAAAGATATAGCAAAAGATTCCTTACAAGGAAAAATATTACCCTAGCTCCTTGTTTATACTTGATATACACTTTTCACTGCAGCTTGCAGTACAGTTATCACTGTCACTGTGCATTTTGTGTATGCTTACACCTTTAGCCTCATAAGTAGCATTAGTTGTTTGTGCATGAAATGTCTGAAAATATTGCACTAAATTATTCAGTGAATCTATTTCTATGAATTTTCGTGTACCAGCGGATATGTCATACCTAATAAATCTCTTTGTTGTGAGAATCAAACGTTTTATATTTCCCATTAGGAAGGTTGAATATTGCTACGTACGGCATAACTCCGAACTGTTAAGACATATGAGCAAATTAATAATCAAATGCAGCTGTAACTGACGCAATATAAGTAAAGTCTGTAATGTGATTAGAATCTCCAGTTAAGACAACACCATAATTTTCACTGTATCTAAGATTATAGTTAGTTCTAAGTTAGTCGACCTTGGCAGGTAAATCTGCCAACATCAAGAACATCTCTTTCCTTGATTTTGACAGTATTGAACACAACTGATTCCCAGTATTCATGACTTGAACCGGGTCTGCCGAAGAATTAATTGCTTTTCTGAAGTTAAAAATAAGAGCTGATAAAGGCGTTGCTCCATATTGTCTGCCTACATTTGTTGTTCCAAGTATTGCTACATTCCCTTGACTGTAGGGTGCAGTGATTATTTTAGTTAGATCCATAACTGTAGAACCTGAGTTGTTTTTCAATGTTGTTGGTTATCAAAAATCTGTGTTAAGGTCTTAAAACATCAATTCGTGGACTGACTGTGTCATTTATTGTAGATGTTTTTTTGGCAATTTTCGCTTATAATGATTGCGTGAATGTGTGACTTGCTCCAAAAAGGGTTTTTTTCTTGAGTTTAGTCTCGTATTGACAGTATTCCTTTTGCCACTGGAGAAAACGTTATATCCATACATGCTCGCACGTTCAAAAGCAACGGAACTGGTATATTAATGAATATTTGATGACTTTGGAAAGTTACTTGAAATAGCATTTCGAGCAGACCGTCTCAACTTCCTGCTTTTTCTGAAAATATGTGAAAGGTGTTTCTGAGGTATTCTGCTAGGTTCTCGTGAACGGACACTTCGGCACTTCTGATAGTTATCTGGAATATAATTTCTCATAGCGAGATGAACAGTTATTGGACTTGCAAGTTGTCTTTTGTAATAAATCGTCGCAATTCTCTACTGTTGCATCAGAGCAGTATTTCTTTGTCAACTCAAGCAAATGTAGGGAAAATGCTAAAACTAAAGTGATTGAAAGAACTAAATCCATTGTGCGCTGCTTGTTCTAATATCTATGAGTCTGTGAATAAGGAGTTCGCCTAGAGTAATTGACAAATTATACAGAATATTACTACTACTAGCAATAAAGTCAGCTAAAGCAGAATTTGCTTTTGTCTCACTGAAATCTTGCTTGTGTTCCACGATGAATGGAAGTGAATGCTGGCCTCTGAAGTAGGCGGACCTGTCATGGTTTCACAAAAACGAACGGTCCATGTTACGGTGGATGTGCCACGTAAAGGCAGATGACCACACAGTGTGCTACGTAAGAAACTTTCCTTAGCGGAATTAGATACAGCTTTCCGATGTATACGCCTAAGGTGGTTCGGGCATGTAGTGCGAAACACCGGATGGACCAGCCAAATCACCCGTATCGAAGTGGGTGAACACGTGAAGAGGGGCAAACCTCGTAAATAGTGGTCTCAACTAATCAGTGAAGACATGAGACTCTGCGGCCTCACAGATAAAGACGCCAGGGACACGAAGTAAAATGGAAGAGGGCAACCACGCAACTCAAACCCGTACGTAGTGGACATTGGACATAAAACGAATGATGATGATGATGTTCGCAGTAATTCAAAATTCAAATAAACTGAACTGATGTTCACGTTATCAATTTATTAAAACATA
>JAOEJI011252886.1:0-12452 GCA_025448255.1 Umimayanthus chanpuru
GTGGTGAAAAGATAATTAGACTAGCATCTAAAAATAGCGTGAAATTGGACGAAAAATCAGCTAGTAATTCCGAGTCTCTCTGACATGCTTCAGGACACCCTTTTCCTGTTGACGCGCTACATATACATAGTGATTGCTACTTCTTGTAAGAAGAATGCCATCATACATCTGGGTGGATTTTCCAAAAGGTACTCGCTAAAACTGTACAAAAAGGTCTCATTTTGTCACGAAAACGCCTAATTTCAAACCGCCGTAACTTCGGCTTGCTTCCTCCTAAATCGATGCGCTTTCCTTCAAAATACAGGAAATCGAAAGATCTTTCTTTTTATCGCAGACATTTTTACAAGCGATTTTTCTCTTCTCGCAAAACGTGCTTGAAACTTTGTACTGTAGCGTGATTTCGACAGCCTCTTCCGGTCAATTTTTGTTTTACTTTTAAGAAACACGCGAGTTTCGCCTATTGTTTCCGGTCTTAATTAATTACAACGCAAGCTGAGCTACACTCTCAAGTTTCTGTTGTCTGAAATGTCGAAAATACGTCGAATATTCTTACAGTTACGAGTTGTATAAGAGCTTGAGACTGCGTAGTTTGGGGGGTGGGGTACTAACGGCAGCGTGGCTATTGCTGTCGATAACTATTTGCCCGGAAAATCCGGCCAGACAGACAGACAGACAGACAGAGAGACAGAGAGACGTACATACATACATACATACATACATACATGATGGCTGTCTACTCGTTAAACGAGCATGACCATTGCTGACTTTGGATTGTTATATACATACATACATACATACATACATACACACACACATACATACATACATACATACATACATACATACTCGGAGGCTCAACGTTAGTCTTAAAATGGACTTAAACCAAAATGTCAAAACGATTTAACTTTGAAGCTGTTATATTTTACACAGTAAATAAATAAGAAAAGAATTGGCTCACATGCACAACGATTTATCTGTCACTTAGTTCATGAGAGGTGTAATTTGAACTTATTGTTTATGCATATCACTCCCCGCTCGTGCTTTGTATTTCTTCTGTCCTACATACTGAGGGAACTCACGTGTGTCTTCTGTCATTTTAAAGTTGAACAATTTTGAGAAGCAGCATTCCATCCGGTTATAAGCGCAACCACAAACGCAACTTTCTCTCCGATAAAAATAATCACTTCTGAATATAGACTTACGTCAAACTAAATATTATCCCGGTGAAAAGTGCTTTGGGCATATTATCGGAATCTTACGGCCTTTTAGCAATAAGAACACAGTATTTTTTGAATGATTGCAGTTTAGTAAAAATAACATCGTAACTTCTATTCGTACAAAGTGAGTGTTTACTTATCTATTAATTAATTAATGATTGGTATAACAAATTTTTAAAATTATTTAGAAATTTAAAGTCGATAAATGCTACGAACATATTGTTACTTGACAGGTAATAACTATTCGAGACATGTTAAGAAGACAAAGACTTGGAAGAATTTCCGTCGAGACGATGCAGAATGTTCAAGGTAACTACATGTATCAAAAAACTTGGCGCCTAATGCAAAACCCCAAACACTGATGTTGTCATATATGGGTTTGATCAACAAAGGTTAATATGGTATGTTTGTCGCCTGTGGGATATGGTGTTCAGCTGACGTTTCGAGCGTTAGCCCTTCGTCGGAGCAGACGTCAGCGTACTCGCCCACGCAGAAAAACAGTTTTTTTCAAAACTAGTCTTCGATTGATGTTGTCAGTGAACTTTAGTAACCACAGTTCTTGTAAAATACAACCGCTTCACAGACCTCACACAGCCGCTGCAAATCCAGATAGTTGGTGTTTTTGTTTCAAAAGAGTGGAGAAAGAAATACTAACTCAGGACTTACTTATTATTAAAGTTGTATAGGCTAAAATAAAACGATGAGTTAGAAGTTTATAAAAACCAAGCGTTTTCGATACAGTGGTCATCTTCAGTGTTTGTGTAGCTTTCATTTGATTAATTTTTACCTTTTAGCAAACATCGTGTGAGACTTATTTTCTTAAACATATTTTTGAGTTCGCTAAACCAACGCGTTTTGTTTCATTGTTTGTGTATTTAGTAAGAAGAGTGGTAAGATTGCGAACCTATGTTTGTCAACAGCTTGTAATGTTCACTGGTAATGCTGTATTTAGAATAAAAAAAGTCATCAAACATTTTTTCTAAGTTTGTCGTTGCAAATAATGTAAATGCTGTTATTTGAAACACTTTTCAGTTTCATTTTTTATAAATATTATTTTTAAATATTTAGCTGGGCACACATAAGGTGAAACAAAGTACTTGTTGTCGGGAAGTCGAACATTTTAACGGATTCGTGATCAAAGCCAGTCTTATTACATTTATTGTTATCATTATTATTACTACTGTACTGTAACTATCACTACCACCGCTATATACGACAACTAGTAGTTACTACCATACAGTTACGTATATATCTATAAACTAACTGAATATATTTTACTTTAAACAGGCAAACAGTTTCGAGCACTGCTCATCAGCACAGTTAGAACTTTCTACACTTGCAACGATGCCAAGAAAAACAACACAGGGCCTGAGGAAAACGGCAAATGCTACTTTGAGTTCCTATCTGATTCTAGACTGCTAAACACGGCAATCACTAGAGCGCAGTCTCTCATCGCTGTTGTTGGAGATCCGTTCTCTCTCAGCACCATCGGGGAGTGTCAGCCCTTGTGGAAAGAGTTCATCGAGAGATGTCACAGGGGCGGCGGTTTGTTTGGTATTACCAAGGACGAACTGGAGGAGACCATTAAGGCGACTGGCTTGAACGTTGATGCTCCTGAGTTTCGGTCGTCAAAACAACCTCCTCAAGAAGTCATGGATGAGGAACAAGATATAGATGACATTCAAGCCAGAACTGAGGAAAACAAAGTGACTGCTGTTGTAGAAACCGCAGCAACAACATCGGAAAATTTGTTTTCAATGGATCGTGAGAAAAATGGAAACAGTCGCTTGGACGTCTCCACTTCCACCCAAGGAGAAAGTTCAGACAGCGATTCTGAAGGCACTGACGATGAAACCGACCGTATCGATGAAGATATCTTTCAAGATGAGAAAAACATGCCCAAGATAATTGATAGTCTCATGGAAGTTCTTAAAGAAAAAGTGATTGAACGAAGAAAGAAACGTACCGTTCTTGCGTTGAACGAAAGCGAAGCAACTCAAGGAATATCTGAAGAGAGTAACACGCGGGTAGTTCACGAAGATATTGAGATCCGACGGAGAGGAACAAAAGTGAAGATTGACATTGTTCATCTTGGTAACAATCTTCAGTGCACAGAGAATATAGAAGGCTCATTGGGTGCAACCAAAGACGATAGTGCAGTTCAAGAGTTCCTCGACCCGGAATTTTTGTTGCAGTTATTACGTGAACAACCTAACAGGTACAGAAACTGCAAACTCCGAATCAGTTACGAACGACAACGGAAAGTCTACGGGGAAGTGCAAGACACGACTACCAGGGATATTGTCATAAAGAACCGCGTACGGCAAGCGTTTGATGGCGATGCTGTGGTCTTAGATCTCGGTAAAGACCATGAAGAACCTCTTCCTGCTGAGGCGACAACTCAGGAAGAGTCAAGAAAAAAGCTATCTTTGACAACAGGAAAACTAGTTGGTAAGTTTCCATCAGCATGAGTCTCTTTTGCTTCATCTGCAATCTGATAAAAAGGCGTTTTATCTAATAACTATTTTGTGGTGGTTTTCAGTGCATTGTATAGTGATTCACAAGAATTCTGCGAAATATGAGATTATACTTATCAGAGTAAAGGTCGATGGAAACAATTCTTTTTGAGGGTCAGGAAAGTCATGTTCCATGAAAAATCTAGCCAATAATGCTTCTTTGCAGCGGCTGTAATGACTGATAGCCATCTTAAACAAGTCTCTCCACGTTAAAACTGCATTAGGATTTTGCTACAAATCGGCAAGCCCGTTAAAACCCCTTAGTTCATGAAACCGTTTAAATGTTACCCCGAATAACAAACTAAAAACACGACTTTTAGGCCAAGCTTTTAACCTTTAACCTTTTGCTCTGATTATCACATCGCCGGTTTTTCCGTATTATTTTGTATGTGAAAGTGTATGTTACGTTTATGTACGCGTCCTTGTGTGTGTTTTGGAATTAGTTGCTTTTATCAATTTTTCATATTTTATCAAAATGTATTATTATAGTTTTTAATGTTTTTACTATTGCGCTGCTGTTGTTCGTAATAATGTGTATATGTAAATTACTATTGACACTTTACAGGTATAATTTAAAATCTCATTGATCTGTTTCGTAGGTGTTCTACACCAATTGATAAACCCACGAGAAAGAAAGTTTGTGTGCTCCATCCATACAGAAAACCCAGGATTGATGATTCCTCTAAACAAAGCTATAAGCATTATCGCCAACTACACCAAAAATGGAGAAATAGAAGGAGTCCCAATTTGGAGGCCAGCACCAACGAATACCGAAAATGGACGACTGATGAAAATGAAAGTGTTAAATACAAAAGACGCATTCACGGGAAATCGTCTGTTTGTGGTGCAATACCTCAAATGGAGACAAGATTGTCTTTACCCTCTTGGAATCGTAATCAAGACGGTGCCGAGAGGTGAGACTCTAGAAGACGCTTTAAAGATATTGTATATCGAGCATGGCGTTGAAAAGGTATTCAAGAAAGGAACTGAACAGGAGGTTTCAAATACGTTTCCACCAAAGTGGACAATCCCAAAGAATGAAGTCAAAGCCCGTCCGGCAATCAAGAATGCCTTCACTATTGATCCACTTTGCTCAGTTGATCTTGATGATGCACTGACCATAGACGAACTTGAAGATGATGCATATCGAGTTGGAGTGCATATTTCAGATGTGTCCTATTTCGTAAGGCCGAAAACCCTTCTCGATGAAGAAGCACAATCACGTGGCACTTCGTACTACCCTGGGAATAATGAACCTGCCATTCCAATGCTTCCCCAAGCGTTGAGCGAGAAGCATTGTAGCCTTCTACCACATGTTGATCGTCTAACGGTGTCTGTCTTTATGGTCATAGGAAAAGATGGAACACTGCATAAAAGTCCAGAGTTTTGCCGCACAATAACAACATCTTGTTTTCAACTGACCTACGCAGAGGCACAAGCTCTCATCCTCAACCAATCCATTGAACCTAGAAAAGTACCAGACCACGTAGCAAGCAGCGTAAGAGATCTTAACATGCTAGCACAAGCGAGAAGAAAGCTTCGTCTCGGCGATGCAGCTCATAATCACCACTCTGGAAACGATTACAAGGACGATTTCGAAGCCCACGAACTGATAGAAGAATTCATGATCCTTGCAAATGAGCAAGTGGCAAAGCGCTTGTGTCAAAAGATACCCAAGACTACCCCTTTGCGCACCCAGCTGAAACCAAAAGAACACCGTCTGGAAGAGTGGCGGGAAACGTATGGAAAGTACGCTATTTGTTCATTACTACAACGACAACAGCTACTGATCGATCGCAGTAACGCTGGAGCAAATGATGTACAGAACGTTAACAAAGAAGAGGAAGGAAGTTTAAAGAATGGAGAGGGCAAGGAAATTGGCAATGAAGAAAAAGAAACGGAAAAGATGAAAGTAAACATGAAGTTGGAAGAAGACAAAGATGACGTTGAAGATGAACAACAAGGTAACAGAAAAGGCGTTCAAAGGCAAAATTTTATTGTACAAGCATCTGTGTGGTACAGCATTGTTGAAGCAATGAAAGATGGCGATTGGAGATCTTTTCAAGCCCTAATATGCAATGATAACAATCACCCCCAATTGGCAGTGGCACTCTCGCACCTGAAGAGAATCCAGAGAAAGTCGAGCTACCTTTGCGCAGGTGAAGAAGGTGTGGGTGAACTGAGTCACTCATCCTTAGGACTCTCTGTATACACTCACTTCACGTCGCCCATCCGCCGATATATTGACGTGAAAGTCCATCGAATTCTTTTAGAAGTTTGTTCCTCTGATGCTGACAACGTAGTTGTGTCTGACGAGCAAGTTGAACAAATGTCTAGCACTTGTAGACGGTGCACTTTCACTTCTGATAACCAAAGAAGATTTAAGAGGGCAATTCAGAGAGTAAACCTTGCATCAAAGCTGAAGATTACACCTAACGAAACACACGCTTTTATTGACAGCTTGAATAGCGAAGGAATTCAGTTATACTTTGCAGAAGAGGAAGAAAACAACCTCCCTGGGGAGAACAAGAGAATACGAGTAAGTCACCTAGGTCCAATTGCGCAACCAGAGCTGGGTAAGAACATGGAAGAAATGAAGATGAAATGGAAACTAAGACTATACATTGCTCAACGACAATTCGTCTTTAAGGAAGATGAAGATGGAAAGAATGTTGTTGACGAAGAGAAACAACAAACGAAAGACAAAAGCAAGTTGGAAGCAATCGTCAGTGATTGTAACAGCAGGAACGGAACATTGTTTGAGGTCTCAGCGGAGAAATGGATTGAGCTTTTGGACGCAATTGCAGCAAGCGACATTGAAACACAAGTGAAAATCATTGAACGAATGGATGAGGAAATAAAAACTACACAAAAGATGGAATTTGGACGACATCCTGCACCAGGTAAGGACCCACACAGCTCAAAAGGGAGTGAAGATGCAGCATGGGGCAGGTTCTACAAACCTCCTGGTCAACCAAATGAGAACAAAGCTCAAGAACACAATGACAGCTGTGATGGCCACTACTATGAGAAATCTCTTACGCTTAGGCCCTGCGATCTATTGAAGATTCAACTTTCTAGCAACACGTTTCGTGGGCTTATGACGCCAGATATCCAACTGTTTTATCTGTCACCAAGGGTTAGCGTTTGCGTGGAACATCGCAAGAATTCAAGAATCTGCTTTGCTTACACATCGCTGCATCAAGCATCAAGAATGCAATACCGTAGCATCGAAGAATACATCCAAGCTTGGTCACCTGTCATAGCTATGGAAGCTGCAAAGGAGGCAGTTCAGGCAGATGATACGTTCACAATCTTAGATCTTGGTATCAGCTGGAAGAAGGAGCGTCCTGGCGAGCTGTTTGGAAGATTCAAGTTAACTCCAAGTTACTGCAAGAGTCGTATGATTCAGCTTTCAGTGGGAGATTTTGCCTGTGTCCGTGTCTCCTACAACGCAGTCGCGGAACTTCAGGGAACCGGAAAGGATCAAGATGTAGATGCAAAGCGAGACGATGGAGATTCAAATAAAGACAGTTCACACGACAATCCCAGTATCAACAAAACAACCAGTGAAGGTAATTGCGACCCACCAAAAACGACGAAGGAAGATTCAGGCTCCGACAAAAGAAAATGCACATTGATCGGATCAAAATCAAAACCACTCATGAAAGGAAGAGTCTGGGTCTGTCACTGCATTGTTAACACGGTCACGGAAAAGTTGATCAAGGGAAGCACTTTTAACACTGTCGTTTTGCAACTCCATCATAACTCATCTGAAATTCCAAAAGAGATACTTGGGGTCACCGCAAAGAGCACCCTTGAAGTTATCCGGCGAACTATACCCCACAGGTGAATAAAAACATAGCTACTTAATCCCTCACAGAAATAGATTTAGAAAATAGAAACAGAAATAGATTAAATCAACAATGTTGGTAAAGGACGATAAAGTATATTATTGCAGAAACAGTAAGAAAAAACTACAAAGGGCCTGCTGTAATTGGGGAAACCTGTAGCAGTGCCCCTCTCCCATCAGGGAAAAAGCTAAATAAATAAATAACTAATAGTAGAACTACTTGTTCTTTTCAAAATTTGCTTTTTAAGTGCTTCACGTCACATCTTACCTGTTCATCTGGATTAAATTTCTGGTTTCAGTAATGAAGTGTTCAACTGGTATTGTGTAAGACGGGCTTGTATCAGTGTCCTTACACTTTGTACTTTTACGAAAACCTGAAATGGGTTGAATGGGTTGAAAAATTACATTACGATTGTTGCAACCTTCTTGTTATTCATAACATTTACGGCACTTAAGAAGACAGACATCTGGCATCAAACCCCAAGGTAAAGAAACAAATTCTTAACGTTATTTGTTTCAGACTTAATAACAATCAATAAGTATTTGCCAACAAAAGAGGTCTTCAATGTTTCTTGCACATATTAAAGGGAAAAAATTCTGATCAAAGCTAACTTTTCCTGCACGCCCGCTCTCCTCCATCGCAACATTATGTGACCGGTCCCTAAGCTGTTATTGAACACTGAGGTATTACTGTTCTTGTTTTTTTCATTATTTTGCTATTTCTTTTTTATGTTGTTTTTAACATAGTGCTCTGATAATTGTTGTTTTTATTATTATATCTTAACCAGGAGGATGTACAGAACAGTGACAGAATTACTTGAGAAAGGAACCACGCTTTCACAGCACATTTGCTGTGGTACCCAGAATGTGAATGTAAGAAGCGGTAAGATGAAGTTAAATGATGATTTACTGATTTCCCAAGAGTTAACGCAATTCTAAACCATCTTGGTTTCAGGAGGTTGATTTTTTACATCTGTACGTGCCGGCTCGAAATTTTACTTAAGCCTAGTTTCCATATGATCGCTCGGGATCGCCGGACAGCTGGAATCACTGAAGCGTAGGATCGCTCACGATCGCCGCCCGATCGCTGAAAAGTATTTCCATATAATCGCCGACGATCGCCCGATCGCTGAAAAGTGTTTCCATATTGTCGCTGACGATCGCTGGCAGTATTTTCAGCGATCCGGCGATCGTAAGCAATCACATGATTGATTACAATTTGCAATGAGGCAGTTTACAATTAGTTTTATCGTTCATTCGATACAATTGCAATCTTGATTCGGTTTCTAATTAAGCTAGCTTAAAAGGAATATGATGTTGAAATGTCGACTAAAAGTTTTCTAATTGTTCTGCTTTCTCCGTTTTCAATTTTGACTTTAAACAGCTGCTACACCGCCATTTCAAAACCAGGATTTGTCTCTTGTCACCTACTACAAGAACTCTGAGTTTAAACCCTTAAACCAGTACCAGGAGCAAGCCGTGAGAAGAGCTCTTTCTCAAGAATTCACTCTTATTCAAGGTCCGCCAGGTGAGAAAATCGAAGGCTCTTCAAATCATTCGCTATAAACTATTTGGAGTCAAGTCTAAGAGCATTTGAACAATACTAAGAGATCAATTCTATAAGCAATTGGCGCTTATATTAAAGACACCCTGAGGCACTAACATCAGTAATATTGCATGATATTGGTCTTGTTTTTGCTTTAGCTCTTGTTCTCGTTCACGTTTCAGTCACTGCTATTGTTCTTGTTCTAAAGTTGTCGTTCTTATCGGTTTCGTTCTTGTTTTACCTCTCGTTCGTTCAGGTCGCCGTCTCTCTCATTCTCGTGCTTGTTATGACGCTCTCGTTCTCTTTCTTGTTCTGGTGTACTTGCATGTCATCTTTCTTGCATTCAATATTGTTCTGGTTCTGGTTTTCGTTATCGTTTTTGTTCTCGTTCTTGTTCTCAGCGTTGCCTTAATTTCTACTTTTGCTTCATGTTGTTGTTGATGATGTTTTGTGAGACAAAGTGATTTGGGGTTCATATATACGGCATCTATCGACGTTTAGGGCTTCAATTCATGCAACAACTTCAGTTAGAAACAAATTGAGCGCTCGGTAAATAGTCTTTTCAAAGTATTGCCAATTATTTATTCTTTAGAGTTTTTAGATTTACTTTTATTTTCTAAACACTTAATTTAGTGCATGTCTTAGTTAAAATAGGAGTGTTGCTGGCAACCACCTAAAATACTCGAGCATCAGAACATCGTGCGTCTGTGGCTCCTTATTTCATTAGGAGAGTAAATCTACGGAACTCTATAACGGATGTGACAAAAAGCGCTATGACTGCAGACAGTTTCAAGAAACAGCTAAAAATAGTATATTTTCTGTCGTAGTTATTATTTCCATAAACCGCATTTGCTACAAATTGTCCATCAAACTTAATTTATTGTAGTATTTTGTTCTGATTCAAGCAACTGCACAACTTTCTCTTCAATTTGTAGGAACTGGAAAGACAGTCACAGGAGTACACATCGCTTATTGGTTCGCTGAGATGAACGCACAGCTGAATGAACGTCCTGAATTGATGTTCGATGACGAGTATTTCGGGAGTTACAATGACAAGGATGATGAGAACACGGTTCATTCAAAGTCTGTCCTTCCGCAAGTACTTTATTGTGGTCCGTCGAACAAATCTGTTGACGTAGTGGCGGGTAAGGAGCCGATCCTTTGGTTTTTGGGGGGAGGGAAGTGTTGGGGAGGGGAGGCTACTAAGGGATAGTATTGGCTGGGGTGGAGAGTGGATGTCTCCATAATTTTTTTTTTTTTTTGCCGGTTGGTTCACCTTCGGCTCCCTCGACAAGTATTTTTGAGTTTTCCCCTGTTTCAGTTCCCAAACATTTCTTTAAGGTTTCGAAGCAAGCAAATATTATTTTTCCGTCTGGGTTGTTCGTACAATTAAATGTATATCTGGATGGGTTTCTAAAAGGCGTCTGCTGAAAATGGACAAAAAGGGCTTCTATTTGTCGCAAAAAAAGGCCTAACTTCCAACCGCCGTAACTTTGGTTTGCTAGTCATGCGTGTGAACTCTGAAAATCGACCGTCTTACCGGCTACAACCAGACCACACTCGTTCTATAGTATGACATTTAATATCAGTATGTTCCATCAAACCATTATCAGTTCGTTTTGTGTCAACCTGAAAACTTCTGCCATGAAAATCTATATGCTCTAAATCTTTTAAGATCTCGTTGAAACAACTTCTCCTAAAACCTATCAAGTTTCCTCATTGCTGTTATTGAAACTAAACTGCTTAAATCTTGCTCATTTATGAAAACTGTTTTTAAAGACCGGATAGGAGAACGTAGAGAAATGAAGGGGGTGCACTATTTATATCATGTTTACTGTTTTCTATATCTTAATTGTAAATTATTTTCTTTTGGAGTTAATGTTTAATGGGCGAACGCCAGCGAGGAGTGGCTTAGGAACAGTGTTTGTTGCGTTATAATAAATTTTTTCCCTTCTAAATCTCCACTTCAATTTCCCCAATAACGACCAAAATTGACCTGTTGCTGTCCTTTGATAGTGTGACTGACACGTTTCTGGTCTTGTCTGTGTCAGAGTACTTACTGCGTATCCCAGGTCTGAAGATACTACGTATTTACGGAGACACGGTAGAGCAAAGCGAGTTTCCAATTCCAAACAAACTGCAACCCGGCAGGAAAACCCGAACAAAAGCTGAACTCGCAGTTTCGCCAAATCTACGAGAAATTGCTCTTCATCACGTCATTCGCAAGGAAGCTCCTGGGAACAGTTTTGCCTCCAAATTGCAAAAGTTTGAAGAACGATTCGAAGAAATGCAGTTGATGGGTGAGAAACCAAACGACCAAATGGTGGAAGAGTACACCGAGGTATTCCATAGTATTTTGTGTAAAATATCACAACATATAACACGAACTTTGATTGGTTCAAAACCATGCAGTTATGCTTACATAGAAGGGGGTACAGAAACCCTGTTTTAGTCTCCAGTCCTTTTGGAGCGCGTGCATTTCACGTAGCCGCACCGAATCGTCTTCCACTGTCATTCAAGACCAGCTCAAGCATAGGCATTATTAAAACTTTCCTTTTTGAGAATTTTTTTTGTTTTTAGGTTTTGTTCTATTTAAGTTTAATCTGTATGCAGCGCCTTCAAAGCTTGCAAAAGGCGCGATAGACATATGTTATTGTTATTATTAAAACGCGTGTGAACAACATTGTGAAAACATCATCCTTTTTCTTACACCTGATTGTGGGAGCAGTAGGTGTGGTGAGGGCCACATGGGAAAGTACGTCGCATGGATGTAAATGTGTTACCGTCAACAAAAAAGTGCCTTTACTTTATTTTAGAGATTGGAGAAAAAAAGAACAAAGAGGAGGGGAAAGGGGAGGGAAATTAAAATAGAGTGTGATTTGGAAAATAGAATGTGTCCATCTAGGTTGAAGCCGACACTTTCCATCTGCTATAATTCTTGTTGATCGAAGGGAACACTGTGACACTGACATAGCGTAAGCTGCAAATTAAAACAGATTCGTTCCAGAGAAAATTCGGGCGTGCAGTCGCGAAAGGGGGAAGTTGGGCAAAGAAGAGGTTGCGCGGCCAGGGGGAATGGGAACTGGTAAGCGATATGCACAAGAAGACTGCACTCTGTTTTGTGCTTTTTCTTGGGATAAGTAAAAATTATTTTGGCTATAGATTTTGAAAGGAAGTGTTAGTACTCACGCGGTTTGGTAGCTTTGCGTATGAACAATAAATACCTCTTATTAGCCGAGTGCGAGGTCCTTATTGCAAGACGTAAAAGGAAGAAAAAGCAAAGAAGCAATAAGAAAAAGGCTTGGTTTCCGTTTATGAAC
>JAOEJI011253997.1:0-12450 GCA_025448255.1 Umimayanthus chanpuru
AGGCTCAAATTGTGCAAAAACTTAAGAACAACGAGGCTCGGCCAAAATTTACTGGTTCTTATAAAAAAAAGCGTGTACTGCAGAATAAAACACTGGCACGCAACTATTACACGCACGCAAATTACGCGCACGCGACAAGCTTCATTTATTATTTTCCAGTTTATCGTCCAGTTAATTGTAGTGACTCCGCATCATTCGGACGTTTTGGGGTAATTCTGACAATTTTGGGTCGTTCATTCTCGTAAATAGTCTTTCTATCTGTGTGCTTTTCAATAATGTTTGACCTATCGAGTTGTGTAATTAAAAGAGTATATAAAAACCAATTTAAAACTTTTCACCTCTTAACACCTGCTTAAGAACGTGTATTACCAGGCCGGAAATTAACAACTGTAAAAACACTGCCCTTAATTCTATTAATTTTGTTTTATTATATTTCGGGATGTCATTAGTGTTATAGAAACCTCCTCACTGATCTTCATATCATATCCTGTTGCCATGTTACCCAATGGCGGCTGGGTGCAAACAATGTTCAACTTCAAGTCAAACATGTCCTCACATTCACAAGCCTTCAAGAAAACCAATGTACCTATATCTTCAATTTCCAAAACTGATTTTCCTAAAAACCAATTTTAATCATGACTGACGTACATCGATTGCAACAAATTTGCTAATTTCAGGTATTTAGGTCGCTTTCCACTTATCCGGTCTGGCCGGCCGAAAAGAACTGGTTCTGGCCAGTTTAATAAATGGAAAGGTTCAAGGGGCGCGCGTATATTTTTTCCCGCCACACTCTCCAACTTCCCGCGCTCTGGCCGACCGGAGCGGGAGAACTGAGCGGCTCTGATCCATGAGCAGGGTCCTTCTGGCCAGAACCAGTTCTGAGAACTCGTGCGTTCCGTTTAAGAACTGACTGGTCGGACCGGTCAGACCGGACAAATGGAAGGTGACCTAAGTTTCTAAACTCTGATGGAGTAAACTTTTTTTGGACAGATATCGTCGGATCTCTTTCCAGCACAAGTTAGTGCTTTGAATCAACAATCCTTACAGACTTTTGAGAACAAACCTTGTCAAGATTACTGTAAAACCAGAAATTGAGAACAACTTTCAGTCCATCAGTAAAATGGAAGGGGGGGGGGGGAGTACATAGCCGCACATGTATGCACTACCACCACCTGACAACACTGGAAAACTAAAGGTTATGTGAATTTTTCACCATGGAGTATATTAAAGCATAACTTTCAATATGTGTTTAGTTAAGCATCCAATTTTAGCACTCGTACTTAATCTACCACTCATATTGCCGTATCTTTCAGTGATACATTCTCGAAATGCCTGTAACAGTCACTGACACCATCTGATCGTCCACGTCCAGTTGAGAATACACTTTTTTATAAGAACGTGAAACTGAAAAATATACTAAATTTTTAATGAGTGCTTTCTTGCCGACCAGGGAAGGGGGCTAACTAATAAAGTGTATAATTTACGCTTCCGATTGGTTCGTGTGAATGGAAAATAACAAATGTACACCCAATACTAAGAATTGTGTTTAAGAACATTTTAAGAACGTTTGAGGCTACAATCCTAAACTCAGCCTCAGCCACAACAGCAGACGTTCTCATATAAAAGAAAAAAGAGTGTACATGCTTTCAGTTTTTTCAGCCAATCAGGTCCCAGATTCCACGAATGTTGGTATGTGTGACGCAGAAGTAGAGAAATCCCACTCAAATCCAGAGTCAATCTTTCACGACTTGGTTTAATATTCGAAAATTGGCAGTTCAGTTCAACCCAGGGTCAGGCCAAATTTTAAACCAAACCTCTTCATCTAGGAATGCACAACCCAGTGCTGGTTAATTCAGGGCCGTAGCTAGGGGAGGGGCCGGGGGGGCCGCCCCCCCCAATAATTATGGAGAGATGGGAAAAAAAAAGTAACAATAGATGAGTTATCCATATATATGAGCTAGTTTTTAAAATTGGATGCATTTGCAGCGATTTCAGGAATGAAAATTTCAAAAATTTTCAGGGTTTTTCCCCGGACTCCCTTAGATTTCGCTCGCCCAAGTTGGGCCCCCCCCCCAAAACATTTCAGTGCCCAGCTACGGTACTGTAATTACAAAATTACTGACTACCGCAACGATTCGCCGGAAACTACCAAATAACCGACTCAGCTTTGGTTGAGGAAATGAGCATAACCGTGCGTTATAGTATTTTAACACTGGGTACAGAGTGGCAACCAAACAAGTTATTAGGAAGCCGTCTTTATGTGCACCTAGGGTGGGGGCTGAAGAGAAAATATCAGTGAGCACACCTTTTTAAACCATAAACCCTACAACCCCGCTAATGGATATGACAGATAATACTTTTTTACTTCACCTTTAATTTCAATAATTTTTATTTTATCCCACCGGCATTTTCTCTCAGACAGCTCCCTACCCCGGCCATACTGAATAATAACCGGTCCCTTGTCATCTTACAAAATAGGCACGAACTTTGGGGCTTGTCATTTCTTCTATCGCTTTTGTATTTCCGATGCTGTGCTGCAGTTATAACACACCCGTCATAGATAACACCCACACTCTCAGTCGCCATCTGCACATACAGCCGTCTCTCCCACGCACACGACAAACCTAACTGTGCCAGGTCACACGTCTTCACTCAGTGAGCGCCTGCATGTACACGTGAGAGTGTGATAGTGTGTCACACACACGTAAGAGTGCGACACTAGTGCTCAAATAGCCCCACACACGTGAACGCTCTTTCCAAACACACATAAGTCACGCACTCGTCGATGCTAACGCAAGAACTATCAATGGGCAACTTGCACACAAGCAAAAACGCACACGGTGGGCGGGTTGCGCATGCATTTTTGTTCTGTCAAACTAACAGATTCAGTTGTTTGTTCTTTGGCGGGAAAATCCTAGTATTTATTTTTTCCAGGCTTGCATTGTTCTCTTATAAACTGACAAACTGTCGGCAGAATTTGAAACAGTCAAAGGAAATAAGGACGAAAAAGCCGAACTATAAGTCGGTCATTAGTTTCGTTACCGGAACAGAATGCGACAAAGTGCTGTGTGTAGGTTTTCTATACAAAAAAGCTCTTTTCACATATTGCAGTTACAAGCTCCACCACAAGAGATTATGAAACAGAGAATGTATATTAATCATTTGACCAAATTAAAAATCCATTCTAAATATGCTGAAATTAGTTCTCCATATCTTCGGAACTAGACGCGACTTGAAATATTTTTCTTCCTATATTTAATTCCGTTATACTTGTGGTGATTTCAATAACCAATAATGTAAGGATAGATTGCATCAAAAGCTCCCACGAGAAGTAAAGGATTAGAACTCGCGATTTAATCAAAATTTCTAAGCCTGAAGTTGAAATTTGCCGAGCTTTATTACTTGGAAAGAGAAAGCCAAAACTTGAGCGAAAAGGCGACCGCGCCGGCGAACTGTGCGACCCACAGACTCCCTTGTGCCAGGATGTAACAGTGTATTAGTTGTGTTGAAGCAAACGACGTTACAATGAAATATTAATGCCATTGGTCCATTACGTAGGAAGCTCTTCCACACTTATGATCAAAATTCATTTTGTATAAAACATGTCCCAGTTGGATGGTAGCTTGTGTATTGGTTTTTCCTGTGGCTGGAGAGCACTTATTTGCCTCAAGCCTCGACCGACCGCTGTCGTACAAAGTTTAGACGCAAGCCTACAGCTTTTCATCAAAAAACCGATAAAACCCATTAAATTCCCCAAATTGCGAGTGTTCTAAACATCCTGTTGTGGACAATAAATGTGAATACACTTCAAGCGAATGATAATTCTTGTGTACTCGCATCGGTTTGCCGCGGCTTTTTCCTCTAATTTTCGACCATTCCGACGTCTAACTGTGTATAAAGCGCGAGCACTCAAGTCTCAAGCCATTCGGGGCTGATTGTTTTGAATTCACACGTACAATTGGCAGGTGCAAGCTCAATATTGATCGTATCGAAAAAAACTCATTCCCATATATTCTGAAATCACATTTTCAGACGCGCCTTTTTATCTGTTTTTGAATGTTAGAAATCTCTGAAATGCTTCGCGAGATAAGAACAAAAACCAACTGAGAAACCGTGTGAATTTTATCGAGATTGACTGAATATGTTTAGATATTGACCGAACTTTCTTGTAATTACTTAAAAATAAGATATACAGAAGAGTTGATAAGTTTGTATAATGAAAACGAAAATTGGAAGGCAACCAAAAATAAGACCGAAAGTCACTTTGTCGCTATTTGGTCTAAAATGTTCATTCTTTGAGGAGATTTGAGTTTATTTTAGTTTTTTTTCCCAAGGAACATTAGCATGCAAATTAAGTCAAGTCAAAACAAAGCCGAGAGGAGAAATCTTTTCAGTGTCAGCTGCTATCTGAAAAATATGGAAATGTGGAAATGATCACATCGAAAACTGAAGCGGAGATCTACATTTTCACCAGAACTACCTCGCCAAAAAGACTAAAGTTTCATTTTCGATGACTGGAAAACCCTATTTTTATTTGGATAAATTGAAACGCAGGAAGGGGCAAAAAGAACGACACATTCATTTCATTACAGAAATTATGTTTTTATTATTTAATTTTTCAGTACTGAAGTTCTTCAGCGTATCAGCGCTTGTTGACATCTAAAAAGCTTCGATTTAAAAAATTGGGATCAGCTATTTTCATAATTTTTAAATAAAATATTGAGGAAGTGACCCGTCAAGTAAAAGAATTAAAATTTGTCATCTTTAATTTGTGCTCGGCAAACGCGTCACAAGATTATTTTATGGGCAGGATGTTAGAACGAAAACAAGAGAAAAGCGAAACATCAAGGCACCTCTTCTTAGGGACCCCCGGTGGGGAACTGATTGTCTCATAGCAAGAAGCTGTCATCAAGGAGTTTGATTGGTCGAACCCCCAACCACGTGCACGATAAATAAGTTTTACCGCCATCAGTTCATCGCTGACAGTTCATTTTTGATTCGAGTTTGACGGTTTGGTTACTTCGATCACGCTTCAATTGAGTTCATCCGGCGATCTCTTGGTGTAATTTTTGATCTTTTTCGCTTGTCTTAAATTTTCTAAAGTTCTTGACTGCACTACACATTTCGTTTCTCCCCGATGTTTGATATGGTGAGTGAGGATTCGAAAACTATTCTCATGAACGGCGGACCAGTTGAGAACGGCATGTCTGAAGATCCAAACAACAAGACCAATCTCATAATCAACTACCTCCCATCAAAGATGAGCCAAGACGAAATCAAAAACTTGTTTGCCAGTTGTGGCAATATCACGAGCTGCAAGCTGGTTCGTGATAAAAACAGCGGACAGAGTTTGGGCTATGCCTTCGTAAACTTTGACGACCCAGATCATGCCAGGAAAGCTATCGAAGAACTGAACGGGTTACGACTTCAGAACAAAAGGATAAAGGTGAGCTATGCACGACCCTCTTCACAAGAAATTAAAGGAGCCAATTTGTATATCTCTGGGTTACCCAAACGAGTAAGCCAAGACGAATTGGAAGAAATGTTCCACAGTTTTGGTGCCATTATCACGACGAAAGTTTTGACAGATGACAAGGGCGAGAGCCGCGGCGCTGGTTTCATCCGATTTGACAAGCGCAGCCAGGCTCAAGCAGCTATTGACACGCTCAACGATAAAACACCGCCTGGCTACGAACAGACCGTGAAACTCACCGTTAAATTTGCCAATACTCCCAAGCCCAATCAGCAAATACCTATGATGCCTTTTGAAAGCCCGATCACTCTGGCAGCGGCAGCGGTCGCAGGCCGAACGCCGAGATCAACAGCTGCGTCTTTCGGCACCGGCGTTGGTCCGATGCACCACCAAGGAGTCAACGTGCGCTACTCTCCGTTCTGTCCGACAAATCATGCCAACAGCTTGTTTGCTGGCAACAACGTGCACCCATTACAGAGCTGGTGTATATTTGTATATGGTTTGAGCCCAGAGGATGACGAAAAAACTCTTTATCAACTATTCTCTCCATTCGGTGCGATCACAGATGTGCGAGTGAAAACAGATAAAGGGTATGGTTTCGTGAACATGCGGAATTACGATGAAGCGTGCCAGGCAATCTTGGCTATGAATCACTACCAACATAATTCGAAACCCCTCCAGGTTAATTGGAAAACTCCAACAAACAAGAAAAGTAACTAGCATTTCCTCACCCAAGCGCTTGCGACTCCGCAGGGAACGCACACCCGAAATGAAGGGACAACGGAAGCAAAGCTGCCAAACAAGTTCCTCGAATAATGGCGGGGAAATATTTCTCCGCCGTGACCAGTCCGTACCATAGATTCACAGGTTGTTATACTTTTTTCTTTGAACTTTTCTGTTAGTTTGTCTTTAAGTGTTTTTGTACTTAGCTTCGCTTCACAGAACACAGTCGTGAATGCTTGAGCTGTTGTATATTTCTGGCGAACGGTAGTGTTCATAAACTTGATTTTTTGCGAAGCGTGTTAATTAGAAACGTAAATAGACTTTGGTGAAGTTGAAATATTCTGAAGTCTTGGTGAAGCTGAGATTTTGAGAAATCTGTAGGTTACTTTAGACACTTATAGTTGTGTCGATTTCCTGCCGAAATTTATTCGGCTGAATGTACAAGCTTTGATAGTGGTCTTAGCGAAATCTGCAAGCTAGAATACTTTGTGTACATTTCGTAGTTTCGTTTTCCTCGAAGCAGAACTATTTACACTAGGTGCAGTTTTGATTTTGTGGAGGAATTTTGTGTCTGAATGTTCCCATATATTTATGATGGTGAAAGTTTTTCTCTTTGATTTGTTTTCATTAAATTTACTAAGATTCTCGCTTACTGTTGTTTTTGTTTTGATTTATACTTTTCTCGCCTCTCGCTCCCTCTGTGACAATGAGCTGTTCCTGTTTTACCTCTCGACTTTTCTCCCATTATTTGATTTCCCTTTCTTTGGTTAGAATGGTTAAAACAATTTTATTTCAGATAATTTTGGTTATTTTTCATGATCATTATTTTTCTGTTTAAGTGTGTTGAGATTTGGAAATCATACAGTCATGACACATTGCATTGCACTCTATGTTTAGACGCGTTGGCAACTGACTTGATTTTCATAGCCTAAGGGGTGCTTTTACTTCATTCAACCACACTTTTTATTTTTAGAAGTTTTGCACTTGTTACTTACTTCTAGTAAAATTTCTCCTCACTTTTTTTCTTTGACTATAATTTTCAATTATCATGTTTTAACTAAGATAAGCAATCTTTTATGTCACTAGGAACACTTTGCATAATATTTCAACAGTGTTCAATATTTCTGATTTGTATATCAGTTAAAGTTTTATGTTTATGAAAAATTGAAATGTTTACAACAAAAAAAGGAGAAGAAAAGGAAAACTGAATTGGACTGAAGTAAAATTGAGGACAAGATTAGCAGGACTGTTCTTGTCGATTTGCCGAAGGGACAAGTGGTGAAGATATATTCTATGCCTGCAAGATGAAGAGGAAAACTCACAGGTAAACTTCGTAAAAGATTGATGAGAAATTTTCATAAAATCTATTATAATCCAGATGGCTGGTCAGATTATAACCCATTCTGGTTTTCATTCACCTAATTGCATATTTGATAATACAAATGTGGTTGGCAGAGCCAGACAGAAGCTTTACTACTTTGGCAAATTCCGGCAAAGAATGCCACAGATAAAGAGATATTCTTAATATTTAGCATACATGTATTTATTAAAACTAACATATTCAATATTTCAAGAGAATATCGCACTTTCCCTCTAGACATTGTTAGCATTTCTTTGCTTGCCAAGCAACAAACAAGAGCAGGTGATGGAACTCTCAGAGCCATGAAATCCATTTGAAAGATTACTATGATTTTTTCTTTTGCCTGAAGGAATGTGCCTAAATTGGAGCTGAATTGTGTGAGATAGCCATTTAGTGCCGCTCATCTTTTGAAATGCAGTTCCAGAGGATATATAGAGAGAACACTATTGTATTTAAAACTGTCAATGATCAAATCTTTTGAAATGAAATAAAGTTTGAAACACTAAAGTGTTCTCTTCATTAGAGTTTTTTTTATATAAATATATAAGGTCGTAATGGTGACGCAATTGTGAAGTTGAGTTTCAGCATTGAAGGAATATTCCAAATCATTGGGCAGTGCAAATTTCATTGAAACATACTCCATTACATTGTCGAAGATAATTGGCAATAAACTGAAAGGTTGAAGAACAGACTTTCAAAAGGAGACTAATTCGGCAACTGAGGTAATGTTCTATTTTTTTTTACAGATGGAAAATGTAACACTTAGTTTATCTATTATTTATGGATATTTACTGGAAAGTTTCATGGCTCATTGGAGACCTATTTTTGGTTTGCATTCAGTCAGCCATCACCTTAAACACTGAAAAAATATATTGGTTGCTAAATTTTAATAATTATGCATTTATGTGTGCTCCTTTCTGAAGGAATTGCCCAGTGAACACTTTCAATATTATCTCCAAAATAAATCTCTTCTCATAGCTTTTCTTGCTTACTCACATATAGCGCAGAGCCCCAGACATAGATTATTGAAAGCCATTGCAGAAACCCGAGAAGTGAAAGTAGAAAGGGAGAAAAGAAATCCTGAACTGACCCTTAAGCCTGTGAGTAGTGTAAATTTGAGGAAAAAAGTATTTATGTGTAAAATTAAATCCAAATTTTGAATTTTAAGCAATTTGTTAGCATGGACGATTGAAATATTTTTCAATAAGATTATACTTTTTTGTGTTTCTAGATATTTACTTTTAGAAAATTCTTTGACATGATGGTTGGATTTCAGAACAGCATTACTAACAAATGTTAGTAGATTGTTTTGTTGGGTGGTGTTCCTTTTTAAAATGCAGTTGAAAGTAAACATTTTTTTGATGCAAAACATCACAAAAGCAAAATAGCCTTCAGAAAATCAGTTGTGCTATGCACCTGTTGTGGGGCATAATTGGGCGGATTGGCAGATTGTAGCTAACCACAGCGGGGAGATTTTGAGCAATCTGTTATGATCAGTGAAGTTGAGTGATTGTGAATTCCTGTGTCTTGATGGGAGCCGTTTCCCTTTTAGCTTCAGTGTTACCTCTTACTGCATTTCTAACATCAAAGCCTTTAAGGCTTTAGATTTATATTTTCAGAAAACAATAGCACCAAACAATGGGCTTTCAACAACTGATTCAAAAATGAGAACTGTTTTTGCAAATCGTCCCTAGCAGGGAAAGAGAGAAAATTAATGTTTAAAAATCTTTGTAATTCATTCCACTTCCTGCCTCCATTTCTTAAATTGATCCTCATGTTGAATACCAAATAATAGTGAATTACAAGGTTGTCTTTTGGGGTATGGATCTCTTGATTTAAGTGCTAGATCAACACCAGAATTTCTTCATATTTTTTACGAGACCCAATTTTGTGGGGAGCAAGCAAGTTATGTCAGTTGAGCAAAAAATGTGTCTGTTGTCACTGATTGAATTTAAAAAATCTTTATATTTAATAATTTGCACTTATTTTTTTTTTCAATTCACTGAAACAAAATGGTTTGATTTTTGGATTTCCTGCATGCTGCTATAATAAATTTTATTATGTCAATCTTTGGTGCTAAAAGGGCATTATCTTTTGCTTGGCAGTTGGGGGTTACTTCATGTTTGTGCCACACCAGGAGACACTGAGATTGGAGATTTAAAATTATTAAATTTAAACACAAAGTTATCAGCTTTGTCTCAACTCAGTTGTAGATTGATTTCTCCGGATATTTGCCAGTGATTTGCTATTTTAGTAAATTAAGTTGTTTTGAAAACTTAGTCTCGTCCATGAGTTTTTAAGTTTTCAGATTATTTGTGGCATCGTGGGAAAAATCATGAGGTTTTTAGAATTCTATAAATTTCTTATTGTAAAGATGTTACTTTTTCTAACAGGCAGCTGCTACTTTTGGTTCTTAAATGTATTTGATTACATTTACAGAAAACTTACCAATACATTTGGTTGTTATAGGTTTGTGTTATCAGATAAGAATTAAGCATTCAGTTCAAATTTTTCTCCCTAAAATGTTGTTCTTAAAGTTGAAAGTATATATATATGGCTTCATTCTGAAACCATTTTGGTCGAGAAAAATGAAAGTTCTGTTCTTTTAGCTACATAATTTATTGCTGAAATTAGTATTGTCTAACTCTGAAACTGATATGCATGTGGTTTAATTTGAATTTCATGCTAAATACAAAAAAGCTAGTGCAGGCAATGCTATGGTTTGTGATAAACTAGTGTCAAGAAAAGATTCTTAAAGTTGTAGTTTAAAAAGATTCGTAAAGTTTGTCAATAATTTGCTAAATATATACAGTCATTTGACCCCAGCGCAGTACCACAGCTTCAAACAGAAGGTTTAAAATCATCCTATTTAGATTTGAAAAACATTTTTATTAAATCTGAATTGACTCTATAAAATGCTTTCATTTTCACAATTCCTTCAGTAATTTGTTTTTCAAATTTGAAAATATTCAGCATGACAAATTAGACCGACTAAACATTTTATATTCTGGGTTTCTGTTTACATTCTCCCAATGTCATCACCTGCAGCATGGAAGGAAACATTTGCAAACCCAACAGATTAAAAAGAGTAGATGAAGTAGCTGGCTTTTCCCTAGCAGTTCTGTTGTTTGTTAATTAATTTTATTTTTTAATAATTTTGGGTTAGAAACTTGAAGAAAAGGATTTCAAAACAGGGCTGTTTCTTATTAAATTTGTTTGTCATGCATAGTCCAAAGTTGATGGCAAGGAAATTGCCCTAGTGAGATTTACTAAATATGCATGAGGACACTCAATTAATTTAAAACTAAATTCTGTTTAGTGACATCTGGCAAAGAGGAATTGATAATCCGGTGAATGAACAATGAAAAAACTTTATCTTTAGACATAAACAAACAAAAACGCAGGAGACTTGTAACTGTGAGAGATCACAATATATATTTTGCCATAGGAAAGCAAGCTGACTCGATAATTGTTTCATTTGTCTACTTCAGGATAAATCCATTTTCCTGTTTATTGTTAAAAATTAATGCAATTGTCTTCAATTTTAGATAAAAAGAATCAACATTAATTTTGATTCATTTCAGACATTTTCATTGAGTATAAATAAATTTCTTCATTACATTTTTTGGCATCAAATTACAGACTATTTTGATTTGGAGATAAAGTTTTTGGCATCTGTTAAAACCAACATTTCTCACACTATTGGCACTTTGTTCACAAACTAGGAAATATAGTATTGGGCAAGGCATGTTTGCAGAGAGAATGTTTTGCTTTTTGACTGAACAATTCCAGGCATTTATCCAATATTAATATTCAAAGATTTCTCAGGTGTTTCCGGTTCCAAGATGTTCCCCAAAATTTCTGAATATTATTTTTTCAAACGTAATAGTAGTAATAATTCCCAGTAAAAAATATGGTGTTTTGAGATGAAGCTCCAGTCACACAACAGTGTTTTCATGGGGGTCCTCTGAAGAACAAATATAAAAATCAAATGGGGGTAAAATTAGAATAAAATGGTAATAAAATAGAAGAGAATCATAAAGTTACTAGGCTTTGCATATAAAGAGAAAACTGATATATTTTCACTAGTATGTAAAATTTAAGAACAGAAATCTTGCTATTTCACCCGAATTTAAATAATAAATTAATTTATATGGTACATACTAGCAATATAATAGTATTTTCAAAAATAATTGCAATAGAAATTGGAAATATCTATAGCCCAATACAATGCATTAGGATCAGTGCATCGATTGATATTATTATTACTACTGAAAAGCATCAGTCAGTTTTGTTCTGCTGAACCCATTATATTTCCTGATCTTGGCATCTGTAGGATTGCCCTTCATTTACTCATTACCCTTCAGTTTCAGTTGTGCAAATTTGATTTTATCCGGGAGTGGTCATGAGGTTAACTCTAACTTAGTTGTTAATTTAGTAAGTTATTAGTTAGTATATTTCAACATTATAGTTGTTTTTTTGCAAAGTGTTGTTTAATTGTACTTCTAGCGATGAAAAGGGTAATGTTTTCAGAACAAAGTGTTTGAGAGACTGTTACTATAATATGATTCCCAAGATGCTACATATATCTTTTAGTCTCCCAGATTATCAATAGATTTCTTCAGAACAATTAAAAACATTCAGATATCTGAATATTCCCCAGGGGCCCCACTCACAAATTTTAATGATGGGGGGGCCATTGAAATCGCATTTGGTTTTGTATTGTTTTGTGAGACGAAGCAAGAGCTCAACAAGTTCTGGGCTCCACGAAAACCATTTGTCTACAACCACAGATTTTGACTTCTTTTTGTCAGACGTAGTAGAAGACTTCTTTCTTCCTCTTTTTGGGGCTGTCGGTGCTGGTGAAGCTCTGTCGTCTGCGGGAGAAGATTCA
>JAOEJI011255108.1:0-12449 GCA_025448255.1 Umimayanthus chanpuru
CCCCCCCCCCCCCCCCCCCCCCCCCCCCCCCCCCCCCAACCGTGACTAGTAAAACAACTGCGTTTGTAACTAACGGTGCAACGCATTCTGCGATGCAGGCCTGGCGGAACCGGTCTTATCGAGCGTGATTTCTTTTTCATCTTACAGGATTATTTTTTTCAAAATCTTCCAACACCCCTCGAGCTCAAAGTCAAATGGTCAATTTTTTCACCGTAAGTATTGGTTCATTCTTTCGTTAATTCTCTCAGAGAACGCGCCAAATGTGCATTTTAGAAAAGCTAAATTTCAAAATTTCCCGGGCGAGATGCCCCCGGACCCTCCTGGTGTAATCGCGCCTTCGGCACTCGATCCTAATTAGCAGGACCAACTCTGAACTGCTTCCGCCGGGCCTGGGATGTATGGTGCCTTTTGACGGGATAAGGCGCGTTGATTGGTTCACTCCCAGCATGACCAATCACCAACTTGAAAAGTTACTAACCTAACCAGCCTTGTTATTCTCATGCCTTCTAAAGTCCTGCATGGCCAAACGCAGATGCAAGTCGTTGAAAATCAGTGCAAGTTTTGAACTTGCGTTGAAGTTTCGCCACCAATTTTAATTTGCCAGTGGACTTGCATCGCTTTTGAGCGCGCTCAAGTCAGTTGAACGCAACTCCATTCAAGTTCTTCATTGGCAGCCGGACGAAGTACCCATTTAACGCGAGTTTGAAGGTCAACTTGCTCTGTCTGATATCGGCTGCGGGAATTAGATCTAATAATGGGAAGGGTGCGTCGCGAGGTCTAGGCGCCCTCTGGACCAGCTGTTGCAAAGTATAGTAGACGTAAAGTACTGGAAGGCTAGTTTTGATAAAAACTGTTTTTTATGCGTTGGCGAGTGAGCTGAATATGGGCTTGATCAACAAAGTTTGATATTATGGTATGTTTTTCGCCTGTGGGATATTGTGTGTAGCTGACGTTCGAGCGTTAGCCCTTCGTCGGAGCAGACGAGCAGCTCGAAACGTTAGCCGTAAAGTAGCCGATCAAGATCGGCGTAGCCAGCTTCGCATACACAAAGAATACGAAACAATCTATTAATTTGTTTAAGAAATCATGGCTTTATTTCAACTTCTTCAATAAATATAAAAAATGAACCTGCCATTTTTCAGTTTGTTCTTCGATTAATTTATTAGGTTTCTTCAACCAAATCAAGCCTTTATATCGACGCTGTACCGAATGAGTTGCGTCATTTGTGTAACTACAGAAATGATTTCAAAACATTCCATAAAACCGGAAGGAAACCATATAATCTATATATGTAATTTTTTTTAGAATGAACTACTCGAGAAATCTGCAAAATTAAACTCACAAGATAATATCTCTTGAGTGTTTTTACGTCAGAGCTATCTTCACCCAAGCCTCGTTTTCGAGCCTAAACTTATTATTATTATCTTGAACGAGGTTCTAACTGAGCAGAAAAGACAAAATACACGGGCAGACTTTGAAATAAATTTTGTGCAAACAAAACTTGGGGCTTCATTTCCAGCAACTGATGTATAGCCTTGTCTTCATTGACATTGTAAGAAATGCAAAGCAATATTTAAAGCAATTGCAATGTCCATATCTCAAATGACGGCACTCGTGCAAGTTTAAGTTCTACCACAGTAACAAAAATGTGGCGAAAACCACAACTTCATGGTGTAATGGTACTTCACTCAAAATTTCACTTATCCTGATATTCTGGACCACTGGGACAAATCCGGGGAAGCTAGACAACAAACGCGGAAAAAGCGCTCCACATAATCATCTGCAGTTTAACTGTTGGTTGGACACTACCGAGCAACTTGCAAAGTTTTAACTGGCTATGTAGCTCGTCAAACCTCACTGACATTGCGACCGTGCTCATCGTTTTGTTAAACGTGTTCTAACAAATACTTTCATGAAATAAGAAATGCAAAGAGCCAAATGCACAAAAAAGTTTGAACTTGACAAATCAAACAGACTAACCTCTATCTGACAGTGACTGGTACAATCAGGCTCATATATAGCAAAAAATGATGACCGAGTTTCATAACCAGTTCCCTCCAGGACAACTATGAAAATCCCTGTAGTTTTCAGCTGGTCTTATTCACTTGCCAAAAACATCCCAAAATTTTGAAACAAGCACCTAAGCCCAATAAGGTATACATACTGCTCTGTGACATGCGAATATTTCCGGTATGGGTACGCCGGATCGTACGATCAATCAATAGCAGAAGCGGTTGGTTAGTTAGAGCGGGAGAATTGCTAGGGAGCTTCAAAACAAGAAGCATTAGAAGGCCGATGTCACCAGAACCGCATAAAGCAATTAACAACAACAACACAATAGCTACACATGGAAATGTCAACGACTATCCTCCTTCTCACGGTCGTATGTTAAAATCTAAATTTTCGACTTTTGTTGATCATGTAGTTAAGAGAGTAATAACCACCATGTACAAGTGAAACAGTAAGCGGCGGGAATAGAAATGAGACACAAAATACTTCGCAGTGACGCTTGCTAAGACTGCACAACATTCCCTTCTTCTCTGAAGGGTCGAAAATAAGAAGTTTCGGAGGAAGAATGAATGTTACGCAGTCTGGTCCATTGCAAAAGTTAGTTGAGAGATCATTCCTGCTGTTTGCCGTTTCACGTTTACGTCGCGCTTAGTCTTCCTACTGATTAGTTTGGTTGCAAAACGGTAAGCTCTGGGTTCAGTTGTGTAAAATCTGTACGTCGAACGTTACTCTAACGTCAGACGTAAAACAGAAAATATACGCGGCAACGTCAAATGTAACAGCGTACCGCCTACGTAACGTTTGGTAACGCTACTGATCCCGCTACCACTCACATTCTTTTGCATGCAAATTAGTTGCAACCGTTTAAATGGTGCATAAAACCTGCATGTATTCAGAAAGACGAGAAGAACGCATGCGTTTCAATTTTAAGGAATGTTCTCGCAGTCGTAGCCGTCCCGGTTTCGTAAGCTCCACTCTGATTAACTCAGAACTCCGGAGAATCGTCTAGGCTCACTTCTCTTTGTGCAGCCGTTTGTGCTCTGGGGGGTGAGTCCTCTGAGATCAGTTGAACTTTCACGGAATCGTCGTCGGGCATAAAAGACATGAACGTCTCCTCAGATATACCTACAATGATGTCACTTCCGCTGTCCGAATCTTCCAGGCCTTGTTCCTTGTTCACCTTTTCAACGAGTTCTGCAATCTCGGAATCTATATCATCTGGTAGAAAGAGGGATAATAAGTCATATGCGAATGACATCAACAGTTTTAACACTGGAACGACCAAGCCATTTTACTTATTGTTCGGTTTAAAGCTTCAGGTTTCAGGTCGAATACTTTGTGGTCAATTCCACCCCTCCCCCCTCCTAACCTGATCGTTTACAAGTTGAAAGCAATAGCAGGAAAAGAACTATGAGAGACCTCACACGTAGTCGAAACAAACAAAAACGAGAAAAACCAGCAAAGGTACGAAACTAAGGAACGAACCATTGACGGGGGCCGGGGGGGAGGGTTGGAACATTTTAAAAACACTTTCCTGCTGCACCCTAAAGCAAGGGGAAAAAATCCTGCTCGACAACCTCTTTTTCGTGCACCGCTTTCTGACTGGAAAAAATCAGCTTTGTTTAGCAGTGTATAAAAAATTTTTGCAAAAACCAAACCTTCCACCCCCCCCCCCCCCCCACCCAAAGTCCGAAATGGTCCTCCCTTAGTAATCTTGATAAATTAACTTGACAAAAGCGAAATCCGACCTCCCATCATGCTTTGCGATCTTGGTACTACGCTTTTTGCAGGCCAATACATATTCTTTGAAGTAGTGTTTCTCTTACCCTGCTTTTCTACACTTTGTTCGTTTTCCTCGTCACTCTCAACAATCCTTCGTGTTTTCTTTTTGGGCATTTTCAAGACAATCTGACTGGCTTCATCGTCACTCTCCTTGCGCTTCCTCTTGCATTCACCGGGCGCAGATCTTCCTGGCCCTTCTTGTCCGCTTGAAGGTTGAACATTGGTTTTGCAAGTATTGGTCTTTGTCTTGTGTCCCTGCTTGTCGGTGGCGGACATCTCTTTTTGTTTGATTTCAGAAGGCTTATTAACTGTAGGGCTGACAAATCTAGACTTCACCAGCTTTGGCATTTTCTTGGCAAATTTTTGACTGTTTGCTTTTGACGGCGGGTTGAAGGATGGTTTTATCAGTTTTGGCATCGTTTTCTTTGTCTTTTCTACTTTGTTTGATTCTATTGCTGAAAGCTTGCTGACATTGGATTCCTCTTCCTTTTTTTCGTCCAAACTTTCAGCCAATCCTGCTGCGTCAATATTAACGTCTTGGTCTTGGTCTTGTGACTTGTTTGGTTTATTTTGAACACCCTTTTTCGTTGTGGTCGTTTTTGTCACTGTTTTTGTCAGTGTCTTTCTCTTTTTAATTTCTTTGTTCTTAGTTACTTCACCAGTTTCGTCCTCGCCAGAACACCGCATTTTTGCTTTTGGTTTTCCTTCCCGCGAATCAGTGCTTGGGACGGCAGATCTTATAACCTGGTCAGCGGTGTTCTCGCCCTTCTTCACTTCATCAGCAGGTGGCGTTATGGCAGCAGTGCTTGCTGGTTTATCAGGACTTGCTGTTTTTGTAGGTGAATCCTTGGCAGCTGGAATATTTTCACCTTCTTTATCTTGTTTTGATTCTTTTGTTGGTAAATCTTTTGTACCCTGTTTAGCAGTGTCATCTTTCGCTTCAGCGTCAGAAGGGGTTCTTTCTAAGTTTGCTTGATAATCATTTCCTGGAACAAAGGGATTTATCAGACCAAGAAAAATATAGGGTGTTATTTAGATTGAAGCGCGCTGAAACAAAACCAGAAAAGGGCGATGGTCGTAGCTAGTGGGATGGGCAATTGCTCCCAACCACCCCACCCCCCTCCCCTCTCGAGAAAAGGTAAATTGAGTAACGGGATAAAAGAAAAGTAAAATTACAAAGGTAACTGTTTTGACATATATTTGTTATTTCTGGCCCATTGCTGTTGGAATACACCCCTTTACTGAGAGAAGCTAGTTACATCCTTATGTATGGCTGGTGTCTGTGGTGAACCGAGAAGATATGAAAGGGAGATTGTTGTGGATCTAGAAGATTGAGTAGAATGTGGTGAATTGTAAAGTACATGCATGGTGTGACGAACTGTACAATGGGTCGCGAGGAGTGTTGCTAAGTACCGATTGTAAACTAAATTGTGAAGACATAAATATTCTCCCATCTCATTCAGGACATAAATCACATATTCTTTAAAAAATTACTGTTGTTTTATTTTTCTTTTCTTCTTTTGTTTCTCTTTTACAATTAATTATTAGATACAAATTACTAATTTTATCTAATTTTTTTTCACATCTTTGAAAATGTTAAGGCGCGGCCACACGATGCAACATTGCATGCAACGCTGCGCGCAATGGGATAGTTGCATGCACCGCGTAGCCGCCTCTGAAACTGTTACACGCAACGTTGCTTGCAACGTTTCCGGAGTAGATTTCCATTCTACTTCTGCAACGTTGCCTGCAACGATTTCATTGTGTGTCCACCCCTTGAAACAAGCCTTGCGACAGATCACGCAATTTAGCAGATTATCAGCCAATCACGTTTTACTCACAAGAAGAGAACCAGCTGACCACCAAAATAACTGTAAAAAAATGGCGGCGAATCCGCTTACTTCCCGTGTGACTTGGAAATCTGAGGAGGAATTGACATTGATTGACTTTTGTAAAGGTAAGTAATTTAAAAGTATTGTGTAAAAAAATGTTTTGATTTAAAAAACTGTATTCATAAAATATGTTTTTGTTTCGTCGCTCAGCTGGCAACTCAGTCGTCAGTTTGCGAGCTGGCGTTCAAAAGAACTTGACCAGTTCTATGGGCTAATTTGGCCTTTTAAGTTATGCAAAAATATAAAAGCATAAAATAGAAAAATTTATATTTTTCTAGCCGCGCGACCTGTGTTGCGTGCAATGTTGCAAAGTGTGGCCACACGAAATTGACACAATTGCGCGCTACGTTGCATGCAATGTTGCATCGTATGGCCGCGCCTTTATGGGGTTGGGTAGGGAGTGTATTTGACTTGAGGCTGGGGTTTTGGTTATGGAAGGGGTTGGGGGTGGACAGCCAGATTAGGGTTGCCTTGTTGCAACCTCCTTTCTTGTGCTTTAATTTCCTATTAAAATTGTTTAGTTTTGTATTTATTATGTCTTTGCGCAACTCAAATATGGTATATACATGGACAAAGTAATTTCCTTGATAATTACCTGGGTTTTCGACCTCTTCCTTTCCTGGGTTCTCTTCACAAGGGTTACTGGTATCTCCTGGAGATAACTTTTTCATTTTAGTCTTTTTTTCTGTGTTTTTCTTTTTCACGAAAGACTTTGCATTGCCCTTTTCTACAAGAAGTGCTTTCTTTTTCTTGGGAGCCGCCTTCTCTTGAACCTTATTAGGCGTCTTGGACAGCTTGGGTCTTCCAACTGGTTTCTTTTTAGCTGATGTTGAAGGCTTTGCTTTCTTAAGCGCTCTGTCCTCTGGTTGACTACCGTAACTGTTTTCACTGCTCGAGATCACCTCCTGACTGGTTCCTTTATAGGAATGTAAGAACAAAAGCTGTAGTGTTTTAAACAGCAATAGTAACATCTGCTCCTTATCTTTTGTTTAGGCAAGACACATCTCAGTGATCAGCTGGCAAGGTTTCTATTTACCAGATTCAAAGTCGGCTAAGCATGCCCACTGTATAACCATTACAAGCCATCAGTTAATATATATTACGTTAATTTCAATCTGGCTATTAAGTAGAGAGTCTCACCAGAGTCAGGTTCAGTGGCCTCGCTCTCGTCCTCATCTGCCAGCGGCTCTTGTGGAACACCAATGCGTCCTTTGTAACGCTTTTCAAAGCCATAAGACTTGAGCCTCTCCTGAAGATAAAGAGGGACATCAATTCAGTTTACTTTTGAAATATTTGTTGTAACTGAAGGGCTTTTTCACGACTTTGCGCATGCTTAAAGGTATTTTTACTCTGAGACTCTACTAGTAAGTGCGCTTTCCGTTTATCCGGCCTGTCCGGCTGAAAGGAACTGGTTCTGGCCAATAGACCAGTTTGTTACTCCCGGTTGTCACTGATTACAATGACTATAGACTCGTTTTTGTTAAATATTCATAAATTCCAATGTGGTATGAACTATTCACAACTCTGTGCATTGTTGGGAATTCAGATCTCGCCGGTATTCATGTAGATTCAACACCAAGTTGAGGCTAACCCTGCAGAAACGAATCTGTTGTCACTGTAATCAGCGGCAACTGGTAATTAGAAACCGTTCTATTTAAATGGAAAGCGTTCGTTTTCCCGCCACATTTCTCCAAATTTCAACAATTTTGGCCGACCAGAGTGGGAGAACTGCGGAGCGGCTCTGATCCTTGAGCAGGGCCATTTTGGCCAGAACCAGTTCTGAGAATCCGTGCGTTCCATTTAAAAACTGACTGGTCGGACCGGCCAGACCAGGGCCCGGTTGTACGAAGAATGGACAACTTTATCCAGCGGATAAATTCCTATCCAGTGGATAAATTTTATACTGGCGCGTTCTTAATTTTGATTGGACAACAAGCAAATTTTATCCGCTGGGCAAAGTTATCTACTCTTCGTACAACCGGGCCCAGCTCGACACATGGAAAGCGATCTAAGTTACAAGCTAAAATATATATAAAATTTTATTGTTCGGATACTAATCCAAGTTTTACAACAGGCAAATGCCGGAATGCTACTAAAGGCAGGCGCGCAGCTACTTGTATGCCAGATAAGCCCGGGCTTACCAGTTTTTCTGAAACCCTAGCACTATTCTTCATCTAATTACTTTCATTTCGGAAAATGAAAGTACACCACAGACAAAATGGTCCCTCGAAATCATTCCGGGCTTACCAGAAAAAACTGGCTGGCTACACGCCTGCAAGGTATGTTTTTGTCGGCGGTTAAGTGGGATTATAGTTGTTTGCACTGTCTAGAGATCATTGCATTATTTGCTCCCGGCCGGTAACACCGGCAAAGTAACAGCTTGGTAAAATGCACCAAACTGTGGCACAAATAATTTCATAAAAATCAGAGACATTATTTCTTAAAACTCATGAGATAAATAACATTGCCGTAACTTTAACTTCTGAAAAAGAGGAGCTCCACTGATCATCAACAAGAAAGAAGGAGGGTGACGAGGAAGCCCAAAGGAAGTTAACCTCAAATTGGTGGATTTACACTTTACACATTGATTAATTGAACTGCAGATACACAATACACAAACAAAAACAGAAAAAGTTAGGAGTTAGAATCCAGCCGTGAAAGAACCTCTTTAACCCTCGAGGTCGAACGTCCAGGGTTGAGCTTCCGGCTAGGAAACCCAGGACCACTCAGTCTCGGATGCCTTCTAGTTTCGCACGCACCGATGGACCGACCGTGCCGTGGGTTTCCGAAGGCGAGGGGTTAGAAGAACAGTTATTAACGCCATTTTAAAAATTGGTCACGTTCTGTAATTTCTAAAACGAAATATAATAGGAGAAGATGATGTGCAAAGTTAAATGTTGTCGATGGGTAGTAACAACGTTTGTCACGGTGAACCGAACATGAGGATTCGGATATTACGAGTTGATTTGCCTTGAATGCAGCAGAATCATCAGGCCACACCTTTGCTCACGCGCACGAGTCTACAAGTATTATTTTGTATTTATAGAAATAGCAAGTGTGAATAACCGAGAAGGGGTGGTCATTACAACCCACGCACGCCACGGTAATCCGACGTCCCTGGCATACGGTGCGTCATGCGTGGACTATACATCGAACAAAAGGATATGTACACTGTCGTCACGTCGATCGTCAGTAACTGACACTGCAAACGTGACGTATGGAACGCTTCAGTATCATCTCTACTCTAGCCTCCTCCACAGGCGTGGCGAAAAAAACAAACGGATATGGCGAACGATGGCTAATGAGGACTATAATTTTTTTAATTGAATTTTTTGCAAGCAAAGTATTTATTATTTTACTAAGTTTTGAATTTTGTGCTCCAAAAGTGAGAGCTTTCCTTTATAAAAGGATTCTTGTGTATCTCTTATATATGATAAGAAAGAAAACTTGTAGACTCAGTAACACAAAATAACGAAGCAGAAATTTACCATTTGAACTGACCAAGTAAAACGTGAATTGAATTTGATGTATATATTTATCATAATTTTTTTATAATTGCTCTGGAATCCGGACAGTACCAGGATTGGGTGGGTGGACACACCCTACACCAAAAGTCGAACTGGAGAATGTTATGTCAGTGGTCCGCCTTCAGTCAGGTACATGCTGTGCCGGCGATGAACAAGGGGACAGACCTGGTCATAGCCGAACACTGAAGTACTCTCTTTTTTGTAAGAACGACCGGCCGGACGTTCTTAGACATTTTGAGGACTTCAGCCTCAAATGTTCTTAAAATATTATTATTTTAGGAGTAGATATGTATTTAAATTCGGGGTTTCTCTTTTCCGTTCACATAAACTAACCTATTATACTGGCGAAAGTGGAATTTTAACAATTTGTAAATGTGCTTTAATTATTGATTTAGCAACCCTGGTTGTGCAACAGAAATGAGATCCGGTCTGTGTTAATGTCCTTGTTCACTATTTGTTATATACAGGGAACAGTGCCCCTACCGCGATCAATGTACAGTAATTTAGTGTTTTCTCAAAAGATGTACAAGTGTCACTAGTTGTCTTTGTATATCCACATTCGGAGTAGCTATCAGGCGATATTGCACGGACATTAGGCATTATTTTACAGTTTAACAATAAATTATTTCCACTGAATATAGTATTAGTATGTAAAAATAGTATTATCTATGTATCCCCAAACTTGACATGTTCGGGATTTTTCAACCTCAACGGTTTTCTAAAAAAGTTCTTATAATAAATATAAATGAAAAAAAGTGTAACTCAGCAAGATTCCTTCACGAATCGTTCTCCACAGACATATTTAGCTCCAGTCAGCACTTCCAGGAAACGTAGGACTGCTGGAACAGTCCCAAAACCCAGTCAGTGTTTGTTCAGGAAGAGCCCTCTTCATTCTAGAAGCATAAATCTAATTAAAACCTCGAAAGATCAGAGTGGCCGAAAGACTAAAGGTCATCTAATCGCAGCGTGATTGCTCGAGCACCTTCCCGAATCTTCCCTCGAGTTGCACGTAAGTAGACCTTTCCACCAATCACAGCATACTACAGAGCAATGTAATTGCATAAATAGACGGTCACGGTGCGGCTTGTAGCCCATCAAGGTCCAGGAGTACTCGGAAACATTTCAAAATTGAAATTTGAACAATGAAGCTCTGCAAAACTCTCGCAATTGTTTCTTGCCTTTGTTTTGTACAATTCGCTGCTTCAAGACCTCGTAAGTTGCAAAGCTTGCGTGTTAGCAAAGGTAAGAGAACAATGGTAGGTTTTAGTGGAATACGAACTTTACGAACAAGTCACGGTTTAGCTATTAATACCTACAGGGTGGCGTGTTTTTCTTTGTTTTGTAAGGTAAGCAGCTACCATCGCGGAAGATTGTATTTCAAATACTGTTATAAACACAAACGAGTGTCCCCTGGATGATAGAGGAAAGACTCCACTCAACAGGCGATAATATCGTACGCCGGCCAAAGGCCAGCTAGTTTTTAAAAAAAACGCGCGTGAGACCGATGGCCAGTCTTGCGGCCTCACGCTTTCGACCGGCCTCTGATATTATTGTTATCGCCTGGCATTTTTAAAAAGCGAAGTCTTTTCTCGTACTGACACGTACTGACGTAGGGCAAAATATGCTTTAATGTTTTTAACACTGGTTCGCTTGACGTTGACAAAGTCCCAGTTTCATTTTAGACTCGTTTGTTATATGGTCTGACCAAATTCGTCCAGTGCTAAAAAAAACTTTGGATTTACGACATTTACAGGTATTTTTAGAGAGATTTTTGGGAGTAAAATAAGTTCTTAGTAAATTTGTGGCCACTTTACTGAAAAGTGTTACTTTTATCAACATGTATACACAAGGATATTTTAGATTAAAAGTATTGGGCTAAGACTGATAAAAAATAGCGTAGTTGGCGCTTCTTTTTTAACGATACTTTTGTACGGTTGAGTGAAAACGTTTGTGCAACTGAACGTGACCATGATATTGGGCCTTACATACACAATATTAGATGATTATACTAAGAGTCTGTGAAGCGCATTGTTTGCACGGATCACCTGTGACTCAAAATACCTAAGCTTTATGTTATAAAGCTTTTTCAATAACTTAAAAGTTAAATTAAAACTCGTTGCTCATCAATTTACAACTGAGAACTATATTATTCTAAAATACACTAGAATCATTTTAGACGGTTTCCTTTTTATAAATGGTTTTGCCTGTGCGCACTTTGGTATCTGTGGGAGGAATATTATTACTCTTGAATACACGACAGATAATTTAGATAACAGCACGTTACACATGAAAGATTTCTGAATTATGGGCGCCAAAACGTATAAACTTTGATAAAAATTGAAAAAACTTTTAAATTTTGCATAAAGTACGTCTTTCTATTTCAGCGTTAACTTGAACAAATTGCTTGACAAGGAGTTTAGTTCCGGGGGGAGGTACTTGGGTCATTTTTTGCTGGGTAATGTGCCACTGGCCTCTCAAAACCCCTACCCCATTATAGTCTATTCTGTGGTCAATTATAGACCTCATCTTAGTCACTTTTGGGCAAGTGGTTAATGTTTAAGTTGTGATTTCAAGAACGGAATTCAATGCGAGCCGACTGTTAAATATTAAAACAACAGCAGGAATCATTTTTTAACCGCGAATCTTCCTATTTTTAAATCCCTTCTTACCAGAATTTTCTTACCCAGAAATCTCGAAAATGTGGTACCCCATTCTAGTAACTCTATTAAAAATGTAACTCCATTATAGTCCATCCAGTTGTGAAAATGCGACCCCATCCAGCGGTACATCCCCATTAGTCTTTTACTAGGAAGTACCCCCCCCCCCCCGAGTTCAATTTCTAGTTTTGAGTATTTTAATTCTAATTTATTTTTGCAAGCAGTGAAGCACACTGAGGCTGAAGTATGCCAAAATTTAATAACATGCTAAGAACATACCTGTAGCTGAGACTAAGAAAACGTGCGTTTCAATAAATATTGAAAGTGGAACAGAAAGCCCGCACGGCTCCTAACTATGGGGAAAGCAGCACAATTTTCATATTTGGTTTTGGTGAACAGGCGGTAACTATGGGTACATGATGCATGAACATGTATGAATTGAGCTAAATTTTGGGAACAACCTTTGAATGTATACACCTAATTACTCGGCCCGTAGGGAGCCGAGTTTAGGATTCGACACCGGTTTTTTTACTCGGCCCGTAGGGAGCCGAGTTTAGGATTCGACACCGGTTTTTTTTTTT
>JAOEJI011256219.1:0-12449 GCA_025448255.1 Umimayanthus chanpuru
TTAGTGCTTGTTTCACTTGAATATTGACAAAACGGACTATATAGGTTATCTAATGAAGTTATTCAACAAATTTGAAGGGAAAAAAATAATTTTTGACAGCGTTCTGACAAAGTCCGAAAATCCAAGATGGCCGCCATGAAAATCCAAGATGGCGCCTTAGTGACTTCATGTGACGTCACAGCTGAGGTATGATAGTAGCAATAGATTTGTCTCACGACGCTCAATTAGTGGTGTAAGTTTCATGTCTATATCTTTTATAGTTTTTAAGAAATGGAGGGGAGCGTTTGACACCCCCTCTGTCCAGGGACGGCCAAAAAAGCCCGGTCTGAATAGGGTTAATCACACGGCAGTCATGGAAAGCAGGTTATTTACTTTATTAATTTATTTTTACCTATATTTTCTAGTTTTTTAGTCAATTACATATTATAGATAGATAGATGATTTTACGTGATGAATTTACCGTGCCTAAATAAAGTTATTGAATTGAAAATCACTGTTTTTCTGTAAAGGCTTATAACATGAACGCGATTTCTAAACAACTTAGTCAGTGACCGAAAAGTCTACAAGAAGGTGTATAATTTCCAGTCATGCACGAAAGTAGCCTCGTCCCCAGTTATCTTCCATCGACTCGCTCCGTTGACCTGGTCGCCAAGCTTCTTCATCCAAAATGGCGGACGGCGAAGCTTAGATCGAGCCGAAGCGTTAGACTGGGACAAGGCTAGCACAAAAGGTGGCAAATATCTATTTCAGGAACACTGGCTGAACGGGAGCAAATTTAGCTCTTATTCAAACACTATAGTTTTCTTTCATAGTTAATATTATTCTTTAACCACATTATTAAATTGGAATAAATACTGTGTGAAACTATTTTGCTGGGTTTAATAAAGCTCACAAAATCAGAAACCAAACTTTAAAATCCGTTTATCTTATCAAACCATTTACTATATGGTGAAACCAGATTTGAATACTGCAAGATGTCCATTATATAAAAGGGAACTTTGTGGAGATATTTTTGTAGTACACACGCTCAGATTGTTCGAAAACCGTCAGGACACGGTTTTCAATCTTGGACAAGTTCCGTGTTTATATTTAAGGTTTTAATTATACATAGTTTATTAAAAAAAACTTTCTTACAGTTTACATTGAATTGTGGAAATATTTACAAATAGAATGGGGGATATAGATAAAACTGGTTGACTACTTTAAAAATAAACATAATGATTAATTATCCATGTGGCTTGGAGTCGGGAGAACACTCCAATTTGATGGCCACTGAGGAGCTTGTTCTTCGATTGGAACCAATTTGTGTCTGTATGCAGTATAGCAATTTATTTTGTGCTTTCTGGACTGAATAATTACTGTCTGGCAAAACCCTGAGGCAGTAAAACATGTTAGAGCTTTGTTAAGAAAATATCCGGTCAAAAAACGCATTTCTTTATTTTTTTAGTTTTTGTAATTATGCATCTTAACGACCACACAATGAAGAAGGGAAAAATTAAATCTCCAAACAGCTGTCTATTTCTTCACTTTGTGGCTACACCAACAGGCCTTAAGCTGATAGTCGGCTAATACATCTTTAATCGGAAGTAAACGAAAATGGACGGAACGTTTTAAAATAGAAAACTGTCTACAGCAGGTGTGAATTTTATTGACTTCCGATCCGCTTCAATTTGCAGAAAATTGTTTCAGCTTTGTCCAAAATAACTCTTAGCACCTTAAATTTATAACTTTGAGCTCTCGCTTTTTTCATTTATAGGAATAACCTTTTAAACAAGAACGAATTACTAGTTGAAGACGTTTTCTTTAAAGCCGGTATTGTTCAGGAAGAAGAAACAGAAAACATTTTCGGAGTACAGCTCCTTCTTTAAACTGAGATCGGTTAAACTGAACAATGTAACTCACATTTGTCCACATTTTAGTAGCAAATCAAGAACATGCAGTCTCTGGCTGAGGATACGTAAATTCAGCCCAAAACAAGTCTTAATTGTTCCTATTTTTTTATGCAAATTAAATCTAAAATATGATAAACGTCCAAAGAGTCTTAAGTGTTTTAAAAGTGCAACGCCTTGTCTTGCTTTACGGGTGCTCTCTTTACTAAAACATAAATCTTTAATCAATGGAATGAGTATTGTTACAAATCCATTACAATAATAGTTTTATGAATTGAAAGATAAAGTCAGAGTTTCGTCTCTTTCAAACAGACTGTGGCTTATATTTTTATCTTAGGACAAAAACATTTTGCGTTTTAAAGAAACGAATGAACCACTTCTGCATTATACTTAGTAACGCGTTGTTTGGAAAATTTGCATTTTCAATATTAAGCATTTGTCCATTGATTAGATAAATGAAGAGGAGGCAAAAAAGTTTTTTACTCTAGTCAATTTGCTAATTATTTTATGTGTATGCATTGACTTTAATTTCATGTCATAAGGACAACTCTTTCAAAGAACCCAAGGGATTATTAATGCTGATTTATTCTATTTAGAAATTTAAAGCCAAAATCTCATGAATGTCATATTTAATTGGAACGGCTGAAGACGGAAAATCGTGTTGTACTGAGTTTATTATAATATGCTAACTATAGAAATCGCAACAAACGTGTTGGTTTTTCTTAATAGCAACCAAAAAATATTTACTTCTTCTTCTAAAGCTAATGACTGGCGATATGTCTGACAAATTTCAGCTGCGTTCTTGTTCCTTTTACGTATCTGCATATTTTCCTTTCTCATTAAATCTTTATAAACATCTAATAAATAGCAAAAAGATGAAATTTACGATATAACACTATATGATAGTTCCTTATTCCTTTTCAAACCGAGACAGTACAACTTATTATCTGAGGGCAGAATAGGGACGGCTTAAGTTATATCGTTTTAATTTAAAACAAAAGATCGAACAGAAAGGGTTCATTTTGTGTAATAAATTTAGCAAAGAAGTTTGATAGTTGGTAAAATCTACGCTTGCCAAGAGTTAATAGTAGACATTGCAGCCTGTTGTTAAGATGACGTTACGAATCTCATGTCAACACCAAAAGAATAATCGATGTGCAACTCAAAACGTATACTTATGAATTTTAAAATTCTCTATCACAGGAACATAACACAATACAAACATATGAAAAAATGTTCCACTTTGTAGATTTTTTTAAAACTAACCGGACGGGAAAAGAGAGGGTAAGGATTTGTTGCATGATGTATAGGTAATTATAAAACTGATGATAATAAGCTGACAATAGTTGCAAAACTTAAGAACTGTGGTTAATTATTAATGAACAATAGCTGTTTTGTATGCTATTCTGAAGTTTGCGGCAATGTTTACGTTTTCAGAACATTTTATCCGCAAGCTATCTTTTGAACTGCCGTTTCCATCACCCAATTTCGGCTTATTTGAGCAAGTTTTTTTTATCTCTGTATGTATGGTATCGTTTGCCAATTTATTAATTTATTCCGATTTGTGGGCAAAACGTTTGTTAGTTATAAGAACGTGCAGATGTCTATAACGTCATGTCGCCACCAAGTCTCACATGCTACCTCATTAATATTTGCCTAATCAGTTTTATAATGAATTCCACTAGCACAACATGTCTTCATAAAGAATCGCTTCCACAACACTGAATACTCGCAATGGAGTAATTTAACAGTGACGTCGATGACTTGTCGAGTCGAGCTAGACTGTCCGACTCCTCCAATCGGTCCTCCCTAACTGTAATTGAATAACTTCCGTAAAACAGTAGCTTACTGCCTCTAGGGTTCATCTTTTGCGTTATTTTATTGTTATGCTTACGCGTAGGTGGTTAAAGGCCGCTTACTGAGACGTCGCCGTTTCCGCTTTGGAAAGATGAGCGATCACGAACAAGGTTTTTTAATTCGCACTTGTTAGTCTCTCTAAATTTTAAGTTTATAAAATTTTGACTTTGATGCAGATTTTTTTGTTCCTTCGACGTCGCCGCAGACTGATCCAGTGGAACAAAACACTTGAAACTGACCACCCTTAAAAAGGTGCACAGTGACGATCTAATTCAAGTTAATTGTGCATCTTTTTAAGCCGGGTGGTCAGTTCCAAGTGTTTTGTTCCACTGGATCAGTCTGCGGCGACGTCGAAGGAACAAGAAATCTGCATCAAAGTCACAATTTTGACAATGACAATCTCAATATGAAATCTCCCAAAATTGGGGAAATACAACACCATTATAAAATTTCAAGAGATATATAAGTCAATAGATATAAGATTTCAAGAGGTATAAAGAGATATAAGATTTCACGAGATATAATTAAAGAAGGGTCATAAGATGTCAACATATATATATATATATATAGAACGTCAGGAGAAACAAAATGAACAATCATGTGTTTTCTTTCACCAACCAGTTTAAAGTGGCACTACACGGTTAATACTCGTCAACGGGTACAGATGCATGAAGATGAATATTTTTCTTTCTTCTGAGTGGTTTATATTTGTGATCTTGAGAAAAAAACTGATCATACGTCAGATGGAGGCCAGTCATGATGGCGTCGTGCTAAACTCTCGCAGCGCTATTAACTTCAGACGAGATCGATATAATTTAGGGTCATATTTTGTTTTATTTTTATTTGATTATTTTGTATTCGTTTAATTAATTTATGTTTTTTATACTGATTGTTTTTGCTTATCTCATCTTATCTTATCTTATCTTACTTATTTTCATCTATTCTTTTTTACTGAAAGTGAAGGTTTTCAGTAACACTCAGCAACGATCTACTGGTGAAATAGAATTTTGTTCTAACTTACGAATTTGATTACCAAATGCACACAAGATGAACTTTCTTTCCTAGCACTTGAAAATGTTGTAGTTTGTTGAATTGAATTCAATAACCTTTAAAGTGCTCTCCCGTTTAGGAGCCAGTGTTTACACCACCAAAACTTCTGACCGGCAATCGGTAAATGCATCAATCTTTTTTAAAGAAGAGGTTTAGTAAACTGCAAGTCTCAGGGCGCTTTGTGGAGATTCTAATATTTGCGCATGGTCTTCGGCTTTTAGGTGATTTTAAAGTAGATATCTTGTAAATGAACGGGTGAAGAAGAATAATTTTTGCAGTGCCAAGTTCGGCCAACTTAAAGCCCTTGTATTTTTGGGAAATTATATTCTTGCACAATTCCAACAAAATAAGAAAATATAGTACTGATATGATAACCCTCTCCCATATAAATCACGTGGTTGGCAACTTAGAAGAAACCCCCTCGTTAGAACGGTTAGTGTGAGTTGGTTAGAACTCCAGTTGTTTTACTGTATTTCACCTCTCGATACGACAAATAATTTTCATTTTTTGAGCAGCCGGCTAACAATGCCAAAATATTAAACTCGGTCTTTGTACTAGTGTGTTCAATGTTGTGCTATGAGTACAAATGTTAATATTAACAGTACTATTACAGCAGAGCATACACTTTTTTGTTTTCATAATTGCGTGAGCCACTAAACTCACCAGCAAAACATTGATTAGCTTGATATGAATGCTCATTAACTTAAAAAAATGTAAAAAGTAAGTTCGCTAAAATTTTAAAACTTTATAAAATGTAATGATAGAAAAACTTAGCAGAAAACTGAATAACTAAACTAACTAACTAGCTACTTAATTAACTAACAAACTAACTTAACTAATGGACTAACTTACTTAATTCTATAATATAATTCTGTGATCGTAATGGTTTGTCTTTCTTCACGATCTCTCTTCGCATCTTCAAATCTCCCAGTCTTGGATTAATAGCAATGCCGTTGAAAATTCACACGAACTACAAAAATCTTACACTACTTTCTTGTGTTTCCCGTCACGTAGCCAAAGCGATTATGAACAGAAAAATCATATATTTATAAGAGGAAACTTGAATGTAAACTTACGCAGACAGACCAGGATTGTCATTGACGTCTTATCACAAATTTCCTCTTTTGCCATTAAAAGTAGCAGGTGAAAAAACGGACAGTTTTTTCTATAGGAGTCCAACATTGAAGTCGGAACTAGTACGACAGAAAGAAATTAAAGACGTGGAACTGTACTCTGGGGAAAGCAAAATTATATGTTTGTTTTTTTAAGAAACACACTTGAAACACACTTGCTTTTTAAAAATTGCTTCAAATCTTTCAGTCTGATTATTTGTTTACAATTAAAGTACATGTTTGTAACTCTTACTTTTTTTGTTTTGTGTAAACGAATCTTCTTTGAAACGAAATCAATAGTTATGTTTTGGAAATAATTCAAAAACTAGTATCATGTCTTTTAATCTGATTTAGTCTTGCATGCTACTTCGAACATCAAATTAGATTCTTTCGATTTTAGAATGGTTCCATAAATCTTTCCAATAAAGATTGGCTTATCTTAAAAACAATTAAAACGAGACTAGGTTCTTGAAGAGTACAACTTTTAAATCTATTAATTTGCAGTAAGCGCCAGTTTAAATAACGAAAAAACTGAAGAAGAAAAAATCAGTAAAACGCCATTACAAACATCTTGGAATAACTAAAAAAAGAATTAAAGGTTCGAAAGTCTCTGAATAACTAAATAATTGTTATCTCCACGTAGTTTTTCCGCAGTAAAACGGAAAGGCTGTACTGAGGATGTAATTGTGACTTATTGGTTCATTCGTTTCCATTTCGCATGTTAAATTTTTTAGCTTTGATATTGTTTTTTAAAAGTATTTTGAACCGTGTCTTGGAATCGGTGCTTAAAAAGTTTGACGCATGTAAATCGTCCTTGGCTCAGACCCCCTTGTAAGATCGCAGTTCAATACGGTTTTTCTGGCAGAATGTGGCATCAGAAAATTTAATAAACTGTTGCGGCTGTTGCTCAAAATCCGGACATCAGATTTCCCAAACATTTTTGCGAACAATAGCAGTTAACGGACCGCACTCATAAGAAAACTGGATCGAATAATTATCCAAGCACCAAAGTCATTGCATCGGAGCACTCTGTATTTCTGCAGCCATTGAAGTAACTCCAACTGTGCAGCGAATGTTCTTATATTCATTAACATATAGCGTACGCATTGAGACCTTAGCCGAATTAGCAATATCTTGGTTCTCTTCATATTCTACCGTCACTGTCAAGCGATATTTAGCCGTTCTATTTTGTTGAAACAACATATGCAAATTTAAAGTGATAAGAAATGAATATTTCCTGTTGTTTTCCAGTCCAAAATTGTTGTTTCCACCGCTTTCAGTCAAGCACGGCAGGCAGAAGTATAACTCCGGACGACCGTCTCAAATCTGCGTCACTGGATATTCAATTCGTCGTAAGATCGAATTTAAATGACGAATACAACGTTGTTGTTTTTTTTATGACGAACATTAAGCATGTCAGTTTACTGACTGCAGCAGTTCTAAACAGAGTAAGTGATTACACTTTTTCATCTCTTGACTGATTATGAGGATGTTGTTTACAAGCAACAGATTTTCGTGCAAGGATGTGGCTCGATTTTAAAACTTCAATTGCTTTGTAGTCTGCTAAAGTAATTAGCAAAAGCAAATGAATAAAAAGGGTATTCATCAAATTGAATGTTCTTTATAGTAAATGAACTTCTCTGAGCAACTCTAGTTTAGTCTTCCAGGTGAGGATTTGACAATATTAATGAACCAGAAGAAAACATATTTCGATGTCTCTTTTTGCCTGCTGCGGAAAGCGCATATTTCGCTTTTGTATTTTGCTGTTTATAATTAAAAAAACTACAGAGACTAAATTTAAAAGGCTGATTTTATTTGTTGTCAAGAGGAAAACAAAAATTGACTATAATCTACTGACGTTGTATTGCGTCTATTGTCTGTAGATTATTTTACGAAACAGATATCTTTTGGGTTGAACGAGTTTTGATTGTGCGTGCTATACAAAATGAGCGATTTCAAAGTTTTATTGCGTTCGTTGTTTTAAAATAAGGTGAATTTATAATGGTCCTTGCTTCCATTGTTGATCTGAAGAGATAGTTTCTTAATCTAATACAACAGAATCGTGCAAGACAAAAACAGGAAATTTAAACCAAAACATTTGTAGATTCGAATCACACCTAAGTGTCTTGAAGTATGCAGTTATGATATTATAAGCTCGTAAAACAGCTGAGCACGCCTGTCCAATTCACCTCTCAGAAAATTGAAAGCTTATATTGTAAGTTTAGCTTTGTATATTAAAAGGGGAAACAACGAAAGGACCTTAGTTTAATTTCTCTTGATAAGAACTCCAGGATAACGATCGGAGGATATAGGTAGTGATTAACAATATAAAAAAACTGCAAATATTTAAATATTTCCGAGAAATAAACACGCTGAAAATCGCATTTTGATAGCATCTTAGAATAACATGTTGCAAAATAATCAAGTGTCATAAAATATTAACGTTCTCACAACGACTAAAATCCGGTTTCAATGCAACATTAAAAGCTGCCTTCTTTTTGTATTTGAACACCAGTTCGATTGGCGACAGGGTTCAACAAGGTACTGATATGCACTTTTAGATTTTTCTGACAGTTGTTGGTTTAATTCAAGTTTTTATCCAATACATAAGGTAAATATGTCTACTAGGTAGCCTGCCTATATCGTCTTACGATTCATTCAGAAGGAAAAGATGCCGTCAACAAGAAAGTTTTGTCAACACTGTACGAAGTTTTTTCGTTTGCACGAGTTTATTTAGTTTATTAAAGATCGGTTCAAATACAAAAACAAATGATCGTTTAAAACTACTTTGCTCCCCTGTCATTTATAATCTGAACGACATTGACGGAGGATTTTTGTCTGAAAACTAAATTTTGCTTCAGGATGCACTTGAGTGTGGTAAGTTGTGTTTACAGTGAGATACAGTATTAGGCTAAAATTACGGAAACATACAGGTACTTTATTGAGAATAGAACGTCAATCCCTTTTAATCATTAAAGAAAACAACTGCAGAACGTTCATACCTGCTCTTCATCGATTCCCCAAAATTCTAATTCCCCCTCAAACAGGGGTCCGCAAACGTCACTAGGGCAGTGAAGCCTTCCTGTGCGGTAGTAGTTGAGAATTTGGGCGAAGACTCCAGGGTGACGGTCGAAAAAGTACTCGCTTTTTGTCGAGTCGTATTCAGCTACCTTCGTAAGGCTTGTATGGTGCTCGCTGAGGTATGAGAGCCGTGTATCGGGAATAGTTCTGAGGGTGCTTAGAAACGTTTCGTGCCTTTGCCCTCCCACATTGATGACAACTCGATTAGCTGAGCGCCTTTTACCTTTCGAGTGAGGCATTCTTGTAGCGCAGCCTGAAAGAAAGAGAAAAGCTAATAGTATTACAAAATTCAATTGTTCACTGTTTTTCCTATTGTACATGGAAGTTTCACGGAAGTGTTCTGAGCGCGCACTTGCTTGTCAAATTCACAAACGTCCGTATAACTTTAATATAAAACGCCAACTGTCTTAACTGTTCTCGCTGACATATGAACAGAATACACATACCATTTAGAAAAATAATATTTCCTACCTCTTCAAGTGATTCTATCCGTGTTAAAAGCCGCTTTGTCTCTCCGAACTCGTGATGATAAAACTTCGCATCTGAAAGCTCTCGTGACTTCGATTTTACAGCAAGTAAGAAAATGAAATCGATATCAGGCGACTGTTTGCAGCAGCTCTATCAATTAAACCAGCGGCAAAATGCAAAACTCCTGTTTGATGTCAATAACGTCACAGCGTTGCTCACCAGATGGCTCATAACATGCTTTCATCCATTAAGCATTAGTCTTTTGTTGTCTAACCTTAGAATTAGATAATTTCCAATTGTTGCGATTCAAATCAGCCCTTTAAAAGAGACGTTTTTAGTATTTGAAGTTTCGCTTGTCTAACGTGCAATTGAACGCGTCTATTCCGTTTTCCATTCCTTCTATTCTCCAAAGCAAAAATATCGCAGCAGTAGCAAGAAAAATTACATTATTTTATCGACTACATCCTTCCGCCTTCACAAATTGATGTGTTTTGCTTTCAAAATAGCCGTGCTGTGCTGGCTCCAGAAATATGCAGATGAGCGAAGGGAACAACTATCAAATGGTGTGAGAATGAAATGTGCCAATATACCGCGAAATTAAACATCCATTATTGTCTGACACTAGTCAATCGAGACTATTTTTGTGAGTAAAGGGAAATAGGAAGAATAATTAAGGATGCCATTAGTGTCAATGTGTGAGTGAAAGTCAGTGTTATGTTGTTTTCATCAGGGAATAATATTCACTGATCAGCTCATATTTTTAGCGATATCATGATTCCAAGAAGTAACAGGAAGTCTCAAATAGAGTACGTACTGGCAGGATATTGTCCATTAGCTAGTTAGTGGCACGTGTCGAGGTTTTGCATAAACTCCCCGGCCTTTCTATGGCAATCTAATATCGTGACATATCTTGATTAAAAATATGACAGGAGAAGATAAACAAAACAGAGAAAAAGCAGCATACGTTTGTTATTGTTAGAAGTAACCATAGATACAGCAATACTAAGTGAATTAATTTTCACATAGTCGAGCTCGACTATGAATTTCAGGACGCATTTTGCATGCCTGAATGCAGTAATATATGCAAAAAAATTATCTGCAAAATCTTTAGCGTACTTTCAAATAAGAAGGAGGTCGAAAAAGCGGAAAAAGCGACTTCCGTTCCGGTTAGGGAGTAACAGAGAAGGTTTATTTTTTATACGCTGAAAGGAAGTACCTCTTGACTAGTTTGCTTCTGATAAATTGAAATAACAGTTTTACTTCGGAATTTCACGAGACGCGTGTCAGTGAAGGGAAATGAACTTAAGTGGGATATTCACTTCAAATCCTCAAACAGTTGTCTTTGAAATACACTCTCTTTTATAAGAACCTTTTCTATAACAAAGTACGGCTAAAAAATGTCCAAAGTTTAAGAACACGATAAGAGCCTACCCAAGGCTGAGGAGAAGCGAAGAACTTTTATTTTGGATACTGCACAAAATAATTCTCGGCTAATGTGCGTCAGTGCAACATCACCTATATTGTAGTGCATGTACATTGACTTTCCTTTTACTCCTGCCGGCCAGGGTATAGTGGTTAATTGCGTATGTATGCTTCCGGTTGGTTTGTGCGAATCGAAAATAACATTACAAATGTACGCCCAATACTAACAGTTATGTTAAAAGAACGTTTTAAGAACATTTGAGGCTGAAATCCTCAAACAAATTAAGAGCATTTAGCAGATTTAGCCTCAGCTCAAAAATTAGACATTCTTGTTAAAAAAAGTGTATAGAACGTAATCGAGATAAATCATATTGATGTAAGCTGCTGGTAAATTGAAACAGTTCTACTAAAAGGTCTGCCGATGGTAGATTAGACGAATGTGCCTTGTTCATCTTTGATGTTGTTCAGACAAAGGTCTGGGATCACGTTTCTGTCTTTAACCTTTACCGTTATATATTTTATGAAATTTATAATTCAACTGTTTGGCACCAAGGAATAAATATGAGGAAAAGGAAAATGAAGCAGAAATGTAACGACATCACCTATATCGCAGTAGGCCATCCCATTCCTAAGATCAATTATCTCGCTATCTTGTACTGCAAAACATTTCCCCTGAGTCAAGCTCAGTGATTGATATATTACCAAGGATTTACCGAATATGTTTTATCTCAAACTGACTTTGTTTGAAGATATCAAGCGTTTTGGTTATAAGCAACTGAAACACATACGAAACAGTGAAATATTTGGTTCTGGGAAAAGAGAAAAGACATCACATGTGAAAGAGTACGGTTTTTGATTCCAAGAAAAGAGATACAAAAAAAGAACATAAAAACGTATGAAAAAGTAAGGTTCTGGTATGAAAAAATACGGTTTTGGTTCGAAGAAAAGCCCAAGGACTGATTTTAATAGAGGTCAAAAAGTAACCGTTTTGGTTTCACAAACTAACACAAAAGCATTATCAAATGCTAAAGAAAGAGAACTAAGGTCAAGAATTTCACAGTCAGTCTTGGAAAGGGAACTAATACTTACCCTCTCCCCTAAATAACGCTTCTAGTCAAAAGCCAAAAAAAAATTACAAAGCAAGCCCCGAGGGGCAAAATAGAGAAAATGGGGTATGCAACTTCCTGTGGCGGCTAAATTAACCCTGTGCATCTTAATTCAGAGTCGGTATTAATGGCCGGGTGATCCGTTTTTATCACATTGGACATCAAAAACTAAATCCAGTTAAAGTTAGGCCTAGTCCTACTTTATCACTACTGTATTGAATGTTAAAATTGTTTCGCCACTTGGGCAATGCTAAATTCCAAATGCCGAACATCAGTTTTCAGTTGATTCCTTTGACAGTTCAAAACAACGATGTCCTTCAATCGTATCCACGATTCAAAATCATTGCACACATTTGGTTGGGTGTATTGGGTTTAACTTTGATTAGAAATAATAATAATAATAATAATGGCATTACCCAGGCGGCATTTCCACAGAGTGGCTCTTCATCCACCTGGGGGACCAA